>JAECMU010057024.1:0-17154 GCA_016106625.1 Dracogyra subfuscus
CCAATGTGTTTTTGGTCCCCCAAACGTTCGTAGTAGCTCAATATGCATTTCTACCAAATATATGTTCGTATGTATCAATTTAGTTTCCCCTTCAACCGTCAAATGAAGTATATTTTTAGACGGCGGATTTCCTTCCGCTTGTCATGCATTTGAAGCGCATCACGTGACCTTTTTGTGACGTAGAGCACATGCAAATACCATGCTGTCTGGTCATTTCGTACCCTAGTCATTTCGTACCATTGCAAAAAGTAATTTCGTACCTTAGATTAACGGGAAAAAAAGAGTGTAATACTACTGACTTGTAGGAAACAAAATGGAAAGTCGTTGATAATCAATGCAAAACGTCAATATTAAAAAATAACTAACATTAAAAACGTGTTTTCCATACGGTTCGTCCACTTGACAATTCGTCCACTCACCTCGGACAATTCGTCCACTCGATGACTGCATTTTTTTTCATACATATTAATAGTTATTTTTTTGGCATTGTATTCGTGTCTTAACATTATTTTGTGGTATACTATAACCAAAAGAAAGAGTAAAATATAGTTAGAATTCAACATTACTATACATTTTTTGTATTCATTATCATTGCGGACGATTCGTCCACTGACGATTGGTCCATTCGCTCGTACATTATCTCGCATGTCACGATATGGTAAATAGGTAATGCAAGCCTCCGCGTCGGAAGACTTTATTACCCCCACTCCCCACCCCATGCCATGTTCTCCTTCAATGGCGTGCATTATATCCACTGTACCTTCCCTCGTCACGTTATCCTATTCAGTTCCAATTAAAACAAAAACAAGAAATGTCATTCAAACAATGCGTGTTGTTTTAGACCTGACTTGATTCAACTTGCTGAAACATTTGTAATAATTACTTCAGTGCACTTAATTGGTAAAGCAAACAGAAACCAAACAAGTTGAAAGGGAAGGGCTAAAGATTATCTTTACTGGGCATATTGTACTAAAAACATCCTACGACATGCAGCGTGAAAGGCGTACATTATAGAAACAAACAATAACCGAATAAATGGAAACGCCAAATAATTATGTCTGCAGAGCATGGTTACAGAAACATCTACCGAGCGTAATTTAATGCAATATAATTTATTTTCACCTTTGTAGATTTATGTCACAGCAAAAAAAAAAAAAAGAAAAAAAAAGTACGGGGTAAAATATATCTAATCATTTATTTAGCTTCCACGTACAACGTACATGTAGTAGGGCCTACACATTATTTAGTCCTTGTACGAAATGTACTGGGAAATAAAACCCCAGTGAACGAATCGTCCGGGGACGAATTGTCCAGTGGACGAATCGACTGCATCCCAAAAACGTGTGCTCACCGAATGTTGCATTGTGGGAAATTTGTGTTCTCGTCATCACTGCGACCTCTGACCTTCACCTTTCCGCGAGGATTTCAAATAATCGTGTTACGGGGAATCCCTAAAGAATCGTTCTATGTAAATCTTTCAATTTCGCACTTTTCATTGATTTTTTTTACACAAATGTATTACAGGTGAGTTTATTAACCCATATTACTGTCTATTTTATTAGCTTTAAAGTCAGGACAGTCCCTTTAAGGTTTATAAGCACGGGGCCTGAACTAGCGGTAGTGTGCGAAGGTAGGTTATCATGTTGAAAAGTCATACACAGATGTTGTGCAACATATGTAACAGCAACAATTCTAGTATCTTTCACCTCATCTGCGGTACACTCTGATAACTCCATCCGCAACTCTTATGTTAAATCTCAATTCGTCACCGATAATGATAAGTGAGATGGCGATAATAATGACGATATTGATGACCATGGGGGATTGTTCCGATGATGAAGACGACGAAGGTCATAATTAAACTAGTCAAACGTATGTATATTGGTTTTTATATTAAATGTTATACTCTCGAGTATGTTTTGTTAAAAAAGTATTATGTTAAAGGGACATTCCTGAGTTTGCTGCATTGTAAGATGTTTCCGATTAATAAAATATTTCTACGATTAAACTTATATATCAAACATATTTTCTTGTTTAGAATATCAATGTCTGCATATTCAATGTGTTTCTGGTCGTTTTAATATTTTCAAGAAGACGAAACTGGATTTGGTTTTCAAATAATTTCGTACGTACGAATAAATATATTTTAGGAAATAAAATGAAATTTAAAGTAGTACAAATATTAGAACGACCAGAAACACGATTAATATACAGCCACTAATATATTATACAGGAACATATATCTGATATGTAATTACAATCGTTAAAAAGTATCCGTTAGTCGATACCATCTTAAAAATTGCAGCAAACTCAGGAATGTCCCTTTAATAGGAACATTCAAGTTAACCAAGATCATATATACTCTTACGTGATCTCTATTGGCGGTGCTAGGTCAATAGCTATGTCTTTCTCGTGCCAGGATATAGAAGCGTTGAACAAAACCTACAAAACATGAATACAAGTCCTGCATTAAATAGCTATAATGCATTTCGACATTACATGTTAGATCATATATACTAGCGGAAATAAGTTCCTGTGCATAGTAAAAAGTTTAATAAAATCATAATCGCAAGTTGTAAAATAATAACATGTTCAGGAGACAAGTGTCCAACCATTATGTTCAAAACATTATCCTCGATATTGTAATCGCACGTGTTGTTCGCGTGCCGCACGTGCAATACTCGTAACCAGATTTGATGATCACGTGGTACAGGTGCACATGTCCTTGTTAATTTTGCAACGGAAAACGGTAGAGGCCTAAACCACTGTCTAGAAAAACAACTCTGATTAATTTTAAACGGCTTTTACGCCATGCCACGCCTATCTAAATTTGAACGTCACCGCGCGGTCGGGATGCTCGAAACTGGAATGGCGCATAACGAGGTCGCAAGACGTTTTGGCCTGCACTGAAACGCGATACAGAATTTGTGGCGACGTTACCAACAGCAAGACAACACCAGAGACAGACCACGTTCAGGTCGCCCGCGTGTGACGTCACAAGCACAAGACAACCATATTCGGGTAACACATCTTTTGAATCGATTTCGGGCGGCAACTTTGACAGCCAGAACCATCCCTGGGTTGAGAGCAATCAGTGCCAGGACAGTTCGCAACCGTTTATTGGAGCAATACGTCCTATTCTGCAACGACGTCACCGAAATGAGCGTCTAGCATGGAGTAAACGGCACTTACGATTCACCCGTCGCGACTGGTCAGGTGTGCTATTCACCGATAAGACCAGATTTCATTTGGACAGTAGTGATGTTCGAAATCGAGTCTACAGACGCCTTAACGAACGCTACGCTGACGCTTGCATTGTGCAGCTTGCAGGTTTCGGCGGTAGAAGCGTCATGCTGTAGGGAGGCATTACATCACACTGGTGATTGTGGCTGTATATCTGACTGCCGTACGCTACAGGGATGAGATCATAAGACCGCATGTGCTCCCGTTCCTTCAAGATCAACGTGGCGCCGTCGTGTTGCAGCAAGACAACGCTCGCCCTCACGTCGCACGTGTAGTGACCGACTTCCTGAAACAGAAGAGTGTCAACGCACTGCCTTGGCCCGCTGTTTCGACTGACCTGTCGCCGATTGAGATGTATGGGACGAAATGGAGAGACGCCTACGTCTCCTGCCAAACCAGCCATTGACCTTGAACCAACTGGGTCGTGACCTTGTTCAGGTCTGGAACAACATCCCACAAGGGTTTCTGAACCATCTGGTGTCATCAATGAGACGTCGTTGTCAGGCCTGTGTGCACGCACCCGGTGACCATACACGGTATTGACATTGTGAAGTCACTTTCGACGCCACCCCTCTTTATGACCCAGAGATTGGTAACAACAATGCCAGACGTTTTTTCTTCTGGATTTGGTATTGTGCGTAAATGGCAAATAAATAAGGTGTGAAATAATTGTGTTGATTTATTTATAAATATGAAAATCACACCACTTTTAGTAATGCACAGGAACGTTTTTCCGCTAGTATATCTTCATGTATGATCCAAGAAAGCACCGAATGCTTGTGTAAACAAACTATGTAAGGCAACATATGAAGTATAACTTAAATAGTTCAAATAAAATAAGTGTGTGTGTGTGTGTGTGTGTGTGTGGTGTGTGTGTTGTGGTGTGTGTGTGTGTGTGTGTGTGTGCCGAACATTTTTAAAACTCGACTTTTAATTGGAAAATCATTATTATTATTATTATATCTATTATTATTATGATCAGGCATGCATGTCCTGCACTAATTCTCCAATTTCCGCCCGGAATAAGTTTGATTAATGTTTGTCGTAGTGTTTTATCAGGAACGCTTTGAACAAGTTATAGTGTGTTTGCATTTTGATTGTGTTATCTTTTTGTTGCCACTCTGCCAATACGAATACCATGTTATGATATTACATATCCCTGTTGATCTATCCAAACAAACAATACCGGGACGGGACGGAGACAAGTGGTAAAACGCTCGCTTAATATACAGTAAATCTAGGATCGATCCCCGTCGGTGGACCTATTGGGCAATTTTTTGCTCTATTCAGTGCACTAACGACTCACATATCAAAGGCTGAGGTATGTGCTATCCTGTCTGTGGGATGGTGCATATAAAAGATCCCTTGCTACTAATGGAAAAATGTAAGGGGTTAATTTCTAAGACTGTGTAAAATTGGGCATATGTTTGACATCCAATAGCCGATGATTAATAAATCAATGCGCTCTAGTGGTATCGTTAAACAAAACAAACTTTATCTTTAACTTTACCTTTAACAAAGACTCGCTGAAAATATCGTGATTTACATGAAACATAGTCAAAGCCAGCTGGAAAAGTCCACGAAAAGTATTTACAAGCGATCACTAGGTTTAATATTCAGAGGGTAATTCAATGCATTTTATAAAAAAAGATTATTGTTACATAACGTGTCCGTTACAGCCATATCGACTATATTCCATATGTGAACGGAGTGAAAGGCATTTTCTGAGATCTTTTGTCAGTTAAAAATATACTAGCGCAAAAAAGTTCCTGTGCATGGTAAAAAGTTGAATAAAATCATAATAGCAAGTTGTAAAATAATAACATGTTCAGGTGACATGTGCCCAACCATTATGTTCAAAACTTTATCCTCGATATTGTAATCGCACGTGTTGTTCGTGTGCCGCACCTGCAAGACTCGTAACCAGATTTGATGATCACGTGGTACAGGTGCACACGTCCTTGTTAATTTTGCAACGGAAAACGGTAGAGGCCTAAACCATTGTCTAGAAAAACAACTCTGATTAATTTTAAACGGCTTTTACGCCATGCCACGGCTATCTGAATTTGAACGTCACCGCGCAGTCGGGATGCTCGAAACTGGCCTGAAACAACATCCCACAAGGGTTTCTGAACCATCTGGTGTCATCAATGAGACGTCGTTGTCAGGCCTGTGTGCACGCACACGGTGGCCATACACGGTATTGACATTGTGAACTCACTTTGGACGCCACCCCTCTTTATGACCCAGAGATCGGTAACAACAATGCCAGACGTTTTTTCTTTTGCATTTGGTATTGTGCGTAAATAGCAAATAGATAATGTGTGAAATAATTGCGTTGATGTAATTACAAATAGGAAAACTTTTAGTAATTCACAGGAACTTTTTTCCGCTAGTATAGATTACATGTTTTACTTCCTAGTGTTAAAATTATGCAGCCTATTTTACCGGGAAAACTTGATGGCAAGACAGAACATGCATATTATGTACGGCTCTTTCAAGATTATTGCATGAGGTGGGATATGAAAAGAATGTTTGCTTAATACATGCACATAATTAACCAGTGGCTATACACATAGTATAGCTAAATCCGTAGCTGTATGAAATGCTATATGCGATACTCGATAAAATCGTTAAGAGCGAAGTGCCTGAACCATATTTGGATAGAAAGAACTGTTTTATTTAACGACACACTCAACACATTTTATTTACGGTTATATGGTGTCAGACATATGGTTAAAGACCACACAGATTTTTAGAGGAAACCCGCTGTCGCCACTTCATGGGCTACTCTTTCCGATTAGCAGCAAGGAATCTTTTATTTGTACTTCCCACAGGTAGGATAGCACACACCATGACCTTTGTTTAACCAGCTATAGATCACTGGTCGGTGCAAGTGTTTACACCTACACATTGACCCTTGTGGAGCACTCACTCAGGGTTTGGTGTCGGTATCTGGATTAAAAAACCCATACCTCGACTGTGATCTGAACCCAGTACGTATCAGCCTGTAGACCGATGGCCTAACCACGACGCCACCGAGGCCGGTATATAGAATGAATGAATGAATGTTTAACGACACTCCAGCACGAAAAATGCATCGGCTGTTGTGTGTCAAACTATGGTAAATGCAACAAGACGATGATATTTGGATAGAGGCACGTTCATAAAATGACACAAGAGACGAAATGCCAGAGATTCGGTTAGGGGTTGATGTTGATTAGATGTAGGCACCCAAATAGAGCTCACTTTAGTTGCAACGTTCTGATTCTACCAATATACTCATGGGGCGGGTGGGTGAGTTTTCTAGTGTGAGGATGTAAAGTTAGAACACAGATAGAACAGCATTGACCAAGACAATTGATAAACCAAATGTTGATCTATTCCGAAATCGTAAATATAGTTTTCTCAGGGTACATTTTCACATGTTTGTTGGGCCCGCTCCACCCCAAACCTAAATCGGCTAGAATAGGCCCTGAACCGGAAAACTTGTAACTCATACCCACCAGTGGACGATCCAGAAAATATACGTAGAGAGGCCCTAATGACATGTGGCCGAAGGCATTCCACGGATTACTCAACGTAACAAATGCAAAACAAAGAACACCCCAAAAAACAAAACAACCAAAGTTCAGGAGGGGCGGGCCCCTGCTAACCCACGCCGGATATATCCGTAACTTGATACTTAATCAATATGCACTTCGATAATCTTCGAACAAAATGATTTACCTTTTGTTGAACATCTAAGGTCAGATTGACGCCATATTTAGTATTAAGGTCAGTGTGTTCTCCATCTGTCAGATTCCAGCTGTACGTGGAGATGTCACCAGCCACTTCCGAGCCATTTAAAAACTGTTGTGCTGTAGCAATAGAAAGTCTCGTTCAAGATATTTTTATTCTTGTTTCACTTTTGTTGAGGGACTATTTTTCATACTAACTATCTCGTGATATGGTTGAAAGGAAACTGCAGAAAAATTGGAATACAGAAATAGTTAAAAAAAAAAGAAGCAAAATGGTAGCAAAGTATTGAAAAATTGTGTTTGTGAGTATTGTTATGTGTGTCATGACAACACGATTTAAAATGTGTGAGATGGAAATCTGTTGTATTTACCATTTATTTATTGCTACAACTCAGTCCCTATACTTTGAATTTTTTTTAATTTGATTTTAAAAAGATGGAAGGAAACAACCATATAAAACAAACCAAAAACATTACTTACAAACCACGTATTTGCCGTCTGCTGCGTAACTGGTGCGAATGTTTAATTTCCCACCGACATATCCTTTAATAGCTGCAGATGTGTGGGTTGAATAGGAGAGGGTTAATTCTACTGGAGGGAGAGACCTTACAACGGCCACTGGAATTCGTATCAGTTCCTGCGGGTTCGTTGACCACAACTCTCTGTTGTAGGTTAGCGCTATTTCTTTACTGAACGTCGCCTCGATATCCCCGACAAAGTGTGAGTCTGACTGTAGCTGTGTAACAAATAAATAAATAAATATTGTTTAACAAACGATGTTATACAGAGGTGGCTGTTACATAGAGGCAAACGCTAGACCAGTCTCGACTTTATTCATAACAGACACATACGCACGCATATGCAGACGCACACATACATACACACTGCATGTAAACTTTCCGGTGCATACCACGGGTAACATCTAGTACAAATGGGCCTACATCATGTTGTTTTTATATATAACTGTATCGATCTGCGACTGTTGTGGTTGCAAAACCTCTCTATTACACTAAAGAGCCCATGAAATGAGTATGTGTGTGTAATACTGCTGTTATTGTAGAACTGCAAGTCACTAAAGTCATATTTGTTGAAATATATACAGATAAAATAAATTATTTATTTATAGTTCATTGTAGTTCATAGTATTTCGCAGTTAATACTGATTTATCTAACTCCATATAACCGTAAATAAAATGTGTTGAGTGCGTCGTTAAATAAAAAATAAACTTTCTTTCTTTTTAGCTAATGGATAATTACTATTTCTTTAATACTGACTTACATTATTAGGTTAACCACACGGTTAAGAAAAACAATCAAGAACGTAATAAAAAAAATGTTTAAACCACACAAAAGACAACCAATACAACCCCCAACATCAAACACACATACCCCACCCCTCCAAATAATACCTAGCAAAACAAAACTGGCAAATAATAATTGTAAAATTAATAATTCAGTTTTATAAATATTTATGCACCTGGGAAATATACTTGAGCAATCTGGGTTCTCTTCCCACTTTCTTTATCAGCAATTCACTGAAAGCAAATACAATATTTAAAAGAACACTTATAAATGGATTGTGTTTATCAGTACATGTTTAATATTTGTACACTGTTGCCAACGTCTTTGTATTATTACAGTTCGTGCAGCTTAACGTATTTGATGTATACGTTTATCGATACTGGTTGGCTTGTTGTTTGATAGATGATTAAATGATTTACGAACCAAATCAATTATCAGAACCCAACGATAACGATTCTTAATGTTTAGCTCCGTTCTAATATTTGTTCTCAAATAAAATACATCACAAATAAAATAAAATAAAATTTACATATTATTTTCCGATTAAAAAGATTTATAAAACATAACAATATACTATTCTTTTGCAGCGGATTTTTGTTTTTGTCTTTTACCGGCCTCGGTGGCGTCGTGGTTAGGCCATCGGTCAACATGCTGGTAGGTACTGGTTTCGGATCCCAGTCGAGGTATGTGATACCGACTGCAAACCCTGAATGAGTGCTCCGCAAGTCTCAGTGGGTAGGTGTGATCCATAACTGGTCCAACAAAGGCCATGGTTTGTGCTATCCTGCCTGTGGGAAGCGCAAATAAAAGATCCCTTGCTGCTAATCGGAGAGAGTAGCCCATGGAGTGGCAACAGTGAGTTTCCTCTCAAAATCTGTGTGGTCGTTAACCATATGTCTGACGCCATATAACCGTAAATAAAATGTGTTGAGTGCGTCGTTAAATAAAACATTTCTTTCTTTCTTTTCCAAATAAAATACACAAACAATAAAATAAAATAAAACTGACATATTATTATCCGATTAAAACTTAAATTTAGCGTTACATATGTTTTTTATTACTCAGTTTTAAGATTTATAAAACAGAACAATCTACTATACTTTTGAAGCGTATTTTTGTTTTTGTCTTGTTCTGGGTTGTGGTTTGTTTTTGTGGGGTTTTTTGTGGCGTTTTTGTTATTTATTTTTGGTACCATTTACAGTACTTACAATGTATAAGAAACGCGCGACCTTCCGTGACAACTGTGACATTTAAAAGCAAAGTCGTGAGTGGTGTTTACCAACTCGTCGTGTCCTGGGTACTCTGAGTAGGAAAGATCTCTGTCTCCAAGGTTCTTGTGAAGGGAGAAATATCTGCTGGGCCGGTTCAAATCCTCGTCTTGGTTGAATGGTATGATGGTGCTGAAGTTGGCTTTCCAGTCAATGTTTCCAAGGATTTTGGTTAGAATATTTGACAGGTATCTGCGGCGTCGAGTTCTTGTCTGGACGGAATCGTGCTCGACATTTCCGGGTGTGTAGTGGAAGTGGATATTTGCTTCTTCTATCATGTCAAATGGACTAACAATAAAAATAAAGTAACGAAAATAACACACACACACACACACACATAATTATATATTATATATATATATCCGAATTGTGTTACTTATCAATATTATAGTGATGTCTTCTTTTGATATAAATAAAACTTTGTTTTAAATGTTCATTCCAAATGGTATAATCACACATTCAATATCTCAAAATAAGTGTTAAAAGTGTAAGTCCATAACTATTAGAGGGAACGAAGACTGCTAACCCAGTCCGAAAAAACAAAAGCGAATTGTTTTACATTAAATGTGTCCTTTTTCTACACCGAAGACAGTATGCTACTTTGCCATGTTTTACTACATCCCTTGTTAGTTTAAGTTCGAACAGCACTGAAGTGAAATGATTTAAAAGACATACCCTGCTTGGGTGGTGTGAATTGACACTCGCAGTTTTGTAGGGAAATATATTTTGATAATTTTAGCGTAAATTCCGCCACGGCTTCCATGTATAGAACCGGTACTGTTACACCCCCACTTAGCGCTACCCAAGAGAATCCGGCCAGGCTTCCATGACGATACAACGTTGTCGTTTTCCAGCACCAGAAGTATCTTGTCCTCTGCACACAGAAGTCGCTGAAACAAGAATATAGTCTATTGTGCTTGCCAATACAATCAATAACTGTCAAGGTCATATAAATAAACTGTATATTATTAAACATTGATATTACATAACTACAATAACAACATCAATAACAACTAGTTAAGTGCAACACAGCTACCGATGTACCCAGAGCTGTCAACCTGTGGCAATTCTTAGGCGTGAGAAAATGGCAATTCAGGCTCCAGCGACTCCAGGCTCTTGATTGAGTCCAGGACGAAGTGTTTTGTTGTTCATTCAAAATGGAAATCTCTAAATAAAAAAGGTCAGTCATCGATAGCACCCGCGAGTGATTGTTGGTATTGAACCGAGGATAGGTTCAAAATGCTGTATTATTATTGATAGGTGACGAATTCAGAGACCTGCATAATCAGCATATATAGCGGGCAGCATAGGTCAGTGGTGCAGTGCCCGCCTGATGCGCGGTCGGTCTAGGATCGATCCCCGTCAGCTAACCACTGGGTTTTTTCCTCGACATAACCATATGTCCGACGCCGATATAACCGTAATTACAATGTGTTGAGTACGTCGTTAAACAAACAAACAAATAAATAAATAATTAAAATAATAATTAAAAAAATCAGCATATAATTCCATTTAGCTCTCAAATATATATATCAAATATTTAAAAAAATTTTTAAAGTGTGATATTATAGTTACGTTGCGTGAGAGCGTGGTGTTTGTTATAAATGCGTGAGACTCACGCTAAATGCGTGAGATTCACGCTAAATGCGTGAGAGTTGACAGGTATGTGTGCCATAGTTTGACACCCAATAGCCGATGTATTTTTCGCGCTGAGGTGTCGTTAAATATTCAATAATTTATTCATTCATTTACCGATGTTTACCCTTGTCTAAACATGTTGCAGTGGTATATCTATTAAAGGGACAGACCCTAGTCTTTAAACACTACAGCATATTTTTCACTATTAGAGCTGTGTATGATCACTGAAATCAAGCATTACTTATATTTTGTTCTTTAGATTATCTATTTCCGTAGAACCGGAGTGTTTCTGGTCGTACTGGTATTCGTAGTACCACAAATGGCATTTTTCATATTTTTAAAAACCTACGTGCGTCTGAGAAGTGGTGGTTTATTGGTTCGAGTTCTAGTTTATGTTTAAGGATATTTCTTGTTTTAACGCCACATACTCTATCTATTCTTCCACTCTGTTGTAACATTATGCAAATGATTTACATGGTTGCAAATTTAACTAAACTCAGTGTCCATTTTACTGCACCTTTTAAAACAAATTTTAAACGTTACGAACAAATGAAAGTATACTCAACCATCAACAATTATTATTTATTTTTTTTTGGTTTGTTTAACGACGCACTCAACACATTATAAATACGGTTATATCGTCGTCGGACATATGGTTATGTCGAGAAAAAACAAACAGTGGGTAGCTGACGGGGATCGATCTTAGACCGACCGCGCATAAGGCGGGCACTGTACCACTGGGCTATGTTTGTTTTTGTTTTGTTGGGGGTTTTTTAACGACGCACTCAACACATTATAATTACGGTTATATCGGCGTCGGACATATAGTTATGTCGAGAAAACCCCCCAGTGGTTAGCTGACGGGAATCGATCCTAGACCGACCGCGCATCAGGCGGACACTGTACCACTGGGCTATGCTGCCCGCCCACTGGGCTATGCTGCCCGCTTAACCATCAACAAATATGGATGCTCTGACATATGTCACGGTTTCTTTTAATATAGTCGGCTGACTGAAAGATATTATAAAACTTGATTTCATCAAAACTAGATATATACCGGCCTCGGTGGCGTCGTGGTTAGGCCATCGGTATACAGGCTGGTAGGTACTGGGTTCGGATCCCAGTCGAGGCATGAAATTTGTAATCCAGATACCGATTCCAAACCCTGAGTGAGTGCTCCGCAAGGCTCTATTATTAGGTGTAAACCACTTGCACCGATCAGTGATCCATAACTGGTTCAACAAAGGCCATGGTTTGTGCTATCCTGCCTGTGGGAAGCGCAGATAAAAGATCCCTTGCTGTTAATCGACGTAAGAGTAGTCCATAAAGCGGGTTTCCTCTCAATATCTGTGTGGTCCTTAATGATATGTATGACGCCATATAACCGTAAATAAAATAAAATGTGTCGAGTACGTCGTTAAATAAAACATTTCTTTCATTCTTTCTTTCCAAAACTAGATATTGTATTTAAGCAGAAAACAACAACATTATCATCATCAGCAGCAGCAGCAACGAGCATTTCTGTCAAATGTTGGTGCATGCAGAACCACTTACCTAACTAGCACAAGTGCATGTAACAATTGCAAAAATATAAAACAACCTTTTACATTTCTACATGTATAAGATAGTTAAAATATAATATTCTAGTCCTCAGTTAATTAATATGACTGTATTGACACATACCTTGATTCCTTCAACGTTGTCCAAGTCGATGACGTCACTTAGTTTACCTGAACTTTGAAGTTTAAACCTTTCACCACTTTCGTCCAACCTGTAGTCAACGTTGTGCTGAAACGAATTGTCAACCCTGTCTTCCCCTATTATTTCAACATTACCGGATCGTTTCTTACACACACACAACGTTGTGAGAATAAGAATTATTACGAAAATACGAAGACATTTTAAACTAGACTCCATTTTTGTTCTGTATTAAATAATGCAATTCGTTGCGCACAGTATATTTTTATTAGTAACTGTTCGCTATACCGATTGTGTCCATTCTTTGAATTGAAATGACAGGCTCTGTTGTGACAGTCCATCAATCAAATGTTAGGGGCGGACTTAATATGATTAGTTGTGTGAGTGTGTGTCTTATCAGTCAGGTACACGATCGGCTCGAGCTGGATAAACCCTCTGAGACTTCTGATAAATTCATTGCTGATAGAAAACCGCCACTAAAGTATAAAATTGCCTTCAAGTGACATGTTGGGAAATAAATTTTAGACCAAACAACGTTCTATCTGATTACATTTAGTATACTATACTAGACGAGGAAAAACCCACACACAAATCATTTCACATTAGAGGAAAACAAATCTAAACAGTGCCATTAGTTCAATATTGGTGTGTCACTATTTAAAAGCGGGACAATATACAGGCTCTGTGGTGACAGTCCATCAATCAAATGTTAGGGGCGGACTTAATACGATTAGTTGTGTGTGTGTGTGTGTGTGTGTGTGTGTGTGTGTGTGTGTGTGTGTGTGTGTGTGTGTGTGTGTGTGTGTGTGTGTGTGTCTTATCAGTCAGGTACACGTTCGGCTCGAGTTGGATAAACCCTGTGAGACTTCTGATGTTGGGAAATTTATATCAAACATTTAGTATACTATACTAGACGAGGAAAAACCCACATACAAATCATTTCGCATTAGAGGAAAACAAATCTAAGCAGTGCAATTAGTTCAATATTGGTGTGTCACTATTTAAAAGCGGGATAATATATTTTAATAGGTTATGAAACGTTGTATTTGTTATTTCATTCGTGTTTGTGTATTTAAGATCCATTTGAAAAGTCAAATAGCTAAGAAATGCGAATCTAAATTTGAAGCAAGGAAACAAGTATACAAAATGAAATGAATATCGTCATTGTCTAATACATGCGATCGGATCTTATGTAATAAATAATTATATAAATATATAGGCCCATCAAATGCATGTCTCTTCCAGAACAGAACAGAACAGAACAGAACTTTATTACACTCAGGCCGTTGCACAACGGCATATGAGGAACATGATATATAAACTGTGGTGACAATATAGGGTTTACAGGAGACAATAGTACAATGGTATTAATACAAATGCAAAACAGAAATAGAGATAACACTATGATACAGGTACAATAGAATAATAAAGGCAGTAATAAAATACAATTTGAATAAAGTAATGGGTAGTGGTAATGAGATAGCTTAATGAGCGGTGCAGGGGTGTAACATTCTCTTTGAGGATGGCCAATACAGCACAAATTGAAATTTTGAGTAAAATTCAGTATCGCTTTATATTTTTTATCAGTTCTTTACACTTTTTATTTAATTTTTATATTGATGTTGATCATCACCTTATTTGTTTCATTACCATAGTTTGACACCCGGTATCCGATGTATTTGTCATACTGGGGTGTCGTTAAACATTCATTCATTCATTCATAATGAGCGGTCGGTTTGGGATCGATCCCAGTCGGTAGGCTCATTGAGCAATTTCTTGTTCCAGCCAGTGTACCACTACTGGTATATCAAAGGCCGTGGCATGTGTTGTACTCTCTGTGATGTATATAACAGATCCCTTGCTATTAATGGAAAAATGTGGCGAGTTTCTCTCTAAGACTATATGTCAAAGTTAACAAACGTTTGACATCCGATGATTAGTAATCTAGTGGTGTCGTTGAACAAATAAACTAACTAATGATTCACATCTGCTATATAAACGCAATCTATGTAGACAAAGCAAAAAGCTTGGATTTAATATGTGCCAAATTAATTTCAAGCTGCTGGATAAGCTATAGTTTAGAAGCAGATATTTGCTATTATGAAACTATCTATGAAATTTAGTGTTGATCCACCAACAGACAACTTCAGCGTATGTGGATCAGTTTACAGTTAGGGTCAATGGGAGTCAGCTTGCGGTAGCAAGGTCATTCCATCCTGATCTCAAGCTCACAGAATGATTACAATTTAGACATTTATTATTTTTTATTATTTATTTTATAGTTTTCATTGTGGTTTTAAAAGCTGGAATTAGCTTGGGTTTCCCTAAATTTCTAAAGAGATCTGGCCGTTTTAATTTTAACCAGTATAGTAGTCTCCCACAGTATGCACTCTTCGCTCAGTTAGAAAATACCCTTCACATCTTTGTTTGTTTTGGCAACAATACAAAAAAGCCTATTCAACTGAAGTATCTGTGTTTCCACCGTCGATAGTCGGGACTCATACTAAGCCCCGCCTTCTTCCTTGTTGATAAGCGGTTCAAGTCAGTGAATTAAGATATAGTTTTTTCAATAGACATTCAGGATAGCTTTACTGAGAAGAAATGTCGCCAAGTGGAAGTCGGGATTCAGCTTGAAAGACAGCAATGGCCTTTCGCGTAAGGGCAGACGTTGTATGCGTTTTGCTGCTATTCCCACTGACGTCTGCATATTTCTTTGAAGATGGTTTCAATCATCATTACACATATTCGGTTGATTCCAACATATTTGGCGTGCAAAACATTACAACTGTTTTGAAGGTAAGGAAATATAATCGAGTATTTACCAATTTAAACTTTAAAAATATATCTGAATATTCACAATAATTATTTTGTGACATAAGTATGGTTTATTTTGACAAATATTGCCTTTTCGTATTTCAAGTTTAGGAATCCACAAAAATTATTTTAATTACGCAAAAAACACAATATGAAAACTGAGTTGCAATTTTTCACATTTATTCAAAATATCTCTGTATTATTATTTGTTTTATTAATTTTCGTCACAAATACATATTTCTGAGGATGTCTTTATCACTTTATCATTGCATGCAAATACCAAATCATCAATGTTATATTTTATACTGATTCCTTTATACAAAACACGTCTGTGGAAGATGAACACATGCACGTCAAAACATATTATCGAACGGGTTTTATTTTGGCAATGATTTGGAAAATTGTATAGTAATATTTTGTTTATATCAAAAAGAGATTTGCTTAAAAAAAAGAAGAAAAAGGAAGTTGATATATTACCCGTGAAACACTGACTGGAATGCGAAAATTAAAAGAGTCAGTCAGTTGGACGGTCACGTTTAGTTCGTTTAACTTTAATGATATTACTAGAGCTCATAGCTAATTCAAAACGTCACACAACATTATCAAGACAGTTTACAATTTATTTTCAAATCGCGAGGAGATGTCCAGCGATTTCGATGTCGTGTTAGCATTAATTTATATTTCCAGTTCCACATACGTCCACTCAACACATCCCATGCCGGACATCGTTTGCATTTCTTAGAAGTTGACAGCATCGTCCAGTTCACAGCAGATGGCCTATGTAAGCTAACATTGTATGATTTGCAATATGACATATACTGTAATATTTTGAAATATAACAATAATAATAAACCGTCTTTGACTTCTTTCCATAACAAACTTTGATCACGTGTTATATATTTTAAGAAAAATGGGCTTAGAATAGTAAAACAGTCGAATAACATTAGATTTCTGTTTAAATATTGCTGTGCTTGTTTGGCAGATACATCATTGCCATTCTGATTAAAATTAGCTCAGTTGGTCTACCAGTAGATCTAACTACAGCATTGCGTGGACTTCCATGCCCAGGTGACATTTGTTTGTTGTTGTTTTTTTGTTTGTTTTTTTAAGTTTATTGACCCCAGAAAACAAGTATAGTAGTGCCAGGGTTGGGGCCCTGGTATCGCTACTTTACAATCATATAATATGTTAAACATTGTACATTACAATTACCATTACTACTACTGTATTATTATTTCACATGTATAGATATAATGTATAAGATGTAATTTAAATTAAAATTAGTACAAGAAGATAGAAGGTGACATTTAATATATAAATAACAATTTAAATATCGACCAATTACACTTCGCCTTTCATAGAAACTGTACGCTTTGTAACAGCAATATCGTTGGAGATGAATTTCATTATTTATTTATATGCACAAAATTTAGACAAGAAAGATTAAAATA
>JAECMU010057035.1:9046-28766 GCA_016106625.1 Dracogyra subfuscus
AAAACCCTACACTATTTAATATCGGAATAATTACAATACAGATTAAAGTAAAAAACAAAACCCCAGCAATAAACCGCCAATTAACAAAAATGTCAAAGAAAGTTTTAATGTCTATAACACAATGCATTTATAAAAATACTGGTGTTCTTTACATATCAAGGCAATTTACTCATACAAAGATAGATGTAAATGTATGTTACCTCGTACATGTATATGCATATTATGTACAAGCATTACCCAGTATTACAGTATATGCATCAAATCAAGTTGATTAAAGGGACACTGAAGTCTAAACAATGCTGTCCTGAAATCGAGGTAGAATATACCAGAAATTAATATTTCAACATTTCATAAATTATATTTTACTATATGTAACTACTAAACTAATGCTCAACATGGGAACCATTACATGGAGTGTGGTGGCCGTACATTGGTAATTTTCCCCACTTTATCCTATTAGCACATGTAACACACGCTACTGGCCTCATACTTCTGGGGGCCCCACTTTATTGTGTTCATTTACCCCTCCCAGGTTATTTTCCCCCTCCCCGACGGGGTTGCAAAATATATATCCTGGGAAGGGGGAAGTGCAGTTATTTGTGCTACAAACCATGTGGATCCTTAAACTGGCTCTGCCGTGTAGATAGCCAGCCAACAGACACTTCTATGTTAACAGACAAAGATGGCAGCCTTCATTGCAGTTGTATGTATGGAATTCATCTTTGTATGCAATATTTAGTACATTTTGTATGGTAGTCAACTGGCCAGGAGTGCAAAAAGATCTGTGTAAAGTGCAACATCGGTTAAAGTACAAAGATGACAATCAGCCGTACAAACCAAGAGAGGAGAAGTTGTCAAAATTACTGGAAACCGTTAAAACAGCCTTCCGTAATATAGTATAGATATTCAAAAGCTTGTTTAAAATTCCAAATGAGTGGTCAACAGTATAAGAGACCAAGCATAGTGTGTGACATCACACCTGAATGAACCACGCAACCATGGTTATATATCTATACAGTACTGACAAGTTTATATCATTATGTGCTATGTGTTATGTTGAATTTGCACTTACCTTTTAAAAAAGAAGGAAAAAAGTCTCGTTAAATGACTTAACTATCAGGTATAGCAATGACTTAAAAATTATGGCTACTACGAATAACAGACTTGAAATGAAATATACATGTACGAACATACATGTACATACAATCTTGTACAAATATTCAACAGAACTGCTAATGAACAGCTATCTGGATTAATGGTTTTACAATATTTATTATTATGGGTGAAACCAATTCATTGCTAAACAATGTGTGAAAGAAAACTAACATGTATGTTTCATTTAACAGCATGATGTTATACTGACAATCTTTTTAATGTTCCAATTTCAGTCAGCGAACTGAACCAGTCACTTAGCCATGACTCTCGTCCAATCAGATCAATGCATTGGCCACAGATTCCACTTTTATAGCATCAGAATGAGGCACTCTGTATCCAAATAAATATAATAGAATCTTCCAAGTTTCTAGTACCAATAGTAATTTTTCTCCTCAACATTTTTAAAATACAATGTTGAAACATTTGCATTGTTATTTTATGTCACATTTTATAGAAATAATTAACTGTACATCAGGGAACATTTGTCTGCAGAGTATATCTGATTTCACCATAGACATCACTTGGTGATCAAACTTCCATAAATATTCTTCAATCTACCGCCAACACACAATATAAATAAAACACTATGGCATCCAATACATTTTTATATTAAAATAATTACCAAAACACTTTTTTTTTAAAGACAAATTCTGAAGAATACTATAATGTGGTCATCAGCTATAAATAATTAAAAAACACTTTGTAAGTTACAAATCAAAAGCAATGAATATTGTTGTTAACATGACATGTAAATACAACCTATATTTTGAGAGAAATGTGACTGCCCTATTCAACTGATGATGTGTACCGAATTTCATTACAATGGACTACATACTTCCAGACAGAAATCGTTTTCAATAAAACTTCTATTAAAATACTGATAGCTATCAGATTGGATCGATTAAATACCACTTTACACACAGGGGTATGGGCAAAATGCAGGAACAGCCATGACAGAGTGAAACCTGAATTGTCCATAGTAATTAGCATGCAGTACAGAGAACTGCATGAGCAATAGCTATACCTTGGCTGTTGACTTCTTCCCTGAATCAAAACGCAGATTTAACATATGCAAGTTGATAAGATACTTCTTTATTTACCATCAAATATTATTTTAACGTAAGTTGGTATGGGTTTAAAACATACAATATATTTAGACACGTTTTCATATTTTTCATAATAAAGTTACAAGCCAATTCATTGGTTCCTTTTTGATGCAAAACAGACTATACTTATGTTAAAAACAAAAATAAAATTAACTGAAATTCTCCTAATATTTCAGACTTTGAAATGTAGTGAGTGTTTTTCAGTAACATCTATTTTTATGACAATCATGAATGGACACGGGTTAAATAATCATAAATTGTATGTGTGACTGCAATAAATAACTGAAATATTTAACCAATATAACTTACTTGTATAATTGTAAAAAAACCCACCTCTCTAACAACAAATTATATTCTGAAAAACATCTATATTGCAAAAGTAGTTAATTGAAAAAAAGAAAAAGAAAAAAAAAAACAGGGAAAAAAAAGAAGAGAGAGAGATAAACAAAACAAAACACACCATCACCGGTGCTTCTTCTAAATATAAGTTATTATAATTAAAACTTTTGGCAACCAAACATAGGTATACTGAAACCCCACACAAAAGTTTTTAAAAAAAGAAGAGAAAAAGGTCTGATCTTTTCCCCGGTCTTGACTATTAATGAAGTAATCAAGATGGATGAAACCGAAAGATGTGCAAATCAGCAAATAAATAGTTCACATATAGATCATAAGTTAACTAGTCCTACACTATAATAACAACCCTTTCCTTGCACAACACGCGCAGCAAGTTAAATAATAAAGATAAATCAAAGATTCTGCCATTCTATTGTTGTAAAACTGCTGTTGAATTCCAGATTATGAGCTATTGTTTCCGGAATTGCGTGTGTGAACCACAGTTTCTTTAAGTGGCTGTATCGCTCTTCACATAAATGCAGTGGATTTCCACGTCTGAAAAATTAAGACACAGCATTTAATATTCACTAAAATAAAGAAATTCTATGGTGGCATTTTAGGAACAATAGCAGGGTTTACGCTAGACCTAAACCACTATTGGCAATAATTATTTGGTAACTTCGGTCATAAAATCTACAGCCAAAGACAAGTTTCAATTAGCTGTGAAACAAAACTAAGTTTTTTATAAGAGTTATTTAATAGCAAGATTTGTTTTAATTAGGTTTTTGGCTGTTTAATCATACCCATTCCAAATTCAACTTTAATTTGCTTTTGGTGATTTGATGAATGACAGCTTAAACTTTGAATAGTATTAAACTGTACAGTACAACTGTTTTATTTATTGACCTATTTTAGTAAAAAGTCCTATAAATTACAGCACTAAATTCATCCTCTAATTAGAACTTATTTATGGGACTTAACTGCTAACAAATAATTCTAAGCTATTAGTAAACTTCAGGATCTTAAACATTTCATTTTATTCATTTACTTGCACACGTGTAATTGAAACAAATATTCAAAAAGGTGAATCTTTACTTCAGCTAGTTTTACTTTAAGACAACAGAAATACAGTAGACCTCAAAGGGGACTAACGAGATGTGCCCTTTAACACAGAGTCCTGGATTAGACACATTTCACCCATGCCATTATCACTAAATGGTACTCATATGACTGTGGTTACACAAGTCTTTGGTTTGTATAAGAGTCCACTGCAATTTTAGAGTTTAACCTATATGTCTAAATTAGAGTGTATTAATTTACAAATCTGAAGAGCTCACTTTCATGATAATATATTGACGATTAAAAGAAACGTGATCAAAACAAAGTATATTGATGATTTTTTCGAAATGACACTAAATTACACAAAACACAAGTTGAAGTAATTCTTGTATTTTGAAAGACATTAATTACCACCAAATGTGAAGTTCACATTTTAGGATACTTTCTTTTGATTGTCAGTACATTCTGATGGTACGTGATGATAACATACCTCAATCCTTGATCCGTTTCTCCATAGTTGTCCAGATATGGTGGAGCAAGAAAGCAACCTTTTGTTTTTCCTGCTAACAGCAGTATCTGACAGTCTCGAACTCTGTAACATAAAGGACCACAGTGCTCTTAGACTGACATTAGACCAAATCTGAACGTGACTGATAGCTGTCATAGTAATAATGCAGATAACATTTGTCACAAGGATAATAATTTTAATATGTTCATTAACCCAGCAAATTCAATATGTTTTAAAAAAGGGGACCATCTGTCCAAAGTAGATGACTATTTTCAGTGAGCAAGCACAATGCCACCAAAAAACTACATAAACATCTGCTGACATGGTCAGATTTTTGATAGCAAAGTCTAGTGGATACTTCTATGGGCAATGTGACTTACTACACACACAAACAAGGAGGAAAGGAAGCAAACATTTCTTTAACGACACCTCAGCACATTTTAAACTATGGCTATTTGATGTCCAACGTTAAGTTATGTCGACATTTGGTCAAGAGAGAGAAAGAGATGAAACACACTGCCACCATATAAACTACTTCTATGGATGAAGCAATGGGAGATCTTTTGTATGTATGTTCACATAAACAGGGACAGTAGGTATGAAAGCCTTTGATGCATCAGTGATGGGACATTGTTTCGAATGGGAAAAACAAACTCAAATCCATAGATGGCAATCAATCCTGCACACCACCGACCATGGGCCAGTTCAGTGCTCTACTACCAAGCTACGTCCCCCCTATTCAGTGAAACAAAGTCTAGTGGTTATTTCTCTAACTATGGCTTTTGTGTCTGTTTTTTGAAAATGTATCTTATTGCATATAATATATATACACAAAAGGATTGGGCACAAGCTATCCAACTTATCCCTCTCCTAAATAAACAGCATAATTTTGCAATAATGCCGACTTAATTTTTCAATATAAAAATAAATACATTTGAAAGAAACGATTGAATAAAATTAAATAACAGAAAGGGATAGGAAATAGATGTAATCGATGGTTTAGCAATATTCATTATTCATATTTTTTCTGCCCAGACAGCCCAACTGGTAAATAATAATAGTAACAATGATTCTGCAAGTAACAAAGTGTCTGTTGTGTCTGTTAAATACACCGGTGAAGATGGTAAATTTTACCTGAGAAAAACCCCCGTGCCTGCCCCACAGAAGTATGCGTGTTCTGTAGCTGCTCCCACTGAACTGCCTTCGAGATCCTTCTGACAACAGTAGCTCTGTGAACACAACATCTGACCACAAACCAAGCACATGGTCGGAGCCCGACTGTCATCACTGTCTTTGGACTTCGGACAACTAGACAGCACATTTAAAGACCAAAAATTACTTTTAAGAAGTCAATATGATAACACAGGAATTAATTCAAAAGTCAATATAACACAGGAATTAATTCAAAATTAAGTCAAAACTGTCATAAAGTAACGTCAGATTTTTGGACTTTCAGAGCTATATAACTGACATACTTTTGTAGAAACATTTGGCTTTATTTAATCAAATCAATCAAGGTATTAATAGTTTATGCAACTTGTAGCAGTAGCAATTTTCTGTGCTTATGTCACCCATTAAACAGTCTCTTCATAATTTCAGGCTGGTCAAGGAGTAGAGTTGGTCAGTATAATTTTGTTGCAGATTTTAGCACCATAAAAGGTCAATGAAATTAAGCAGAAAATTCTATTCACACCAATCTTCTTTTTTTTACATACAATAAATGCAGAAACAAAGTCTACTGCCATGTGGCAACCCCACCCCACACCCCAAAAAACAGAAGAAAAAAAAGAAGAAGAAAGGAGTAATACTAAAATATGATTGATTGCTGGACTAAACTTGTCAATGTTATTGTTATTAGACATGAATATTAACATTCACTTTGTATACACGTCTCTATATACAAGTATGCGTAAACATGGTGTATAATGTTACTTTTCAATGGTGCCCACGCCCCTCCACTAATTAGAAATAACAGAAACAATTTTAGGACTACCTTGCATATATACTGGTTTAAAAACATTTATGTGCACCAAATAAAATGGGTCTCAAACTAACGGCAAAGTTTGTAAATGGTTGAAAGTTGACAAAGATGAGGACATCCCATAATGGTGCAAATAGTCTCAAGATGTTTACGAATGACAAATAAAACACATTTTAAAAATGATTTCCTTCAATACTGTTAAACATGTACTTTGTGTAATACATTCACAGGAACTGTACTGAGAGTATATTATATTTTTCCAATAACATCTCCATTTTTCAGTTTACTTCAAATTGTTAATTACAATATGTTGTACAACATCTGTTTGGAAAGCCAATGTATGAAGAAAACAGCACTCACGTGAATGTAGACACTTTGTTTATCAGTTCACTGTAGTCTACAGGCAATGGGACCAGATCATTTTTCACTATTGGATATCGTACAATCTTTTCACTGTTTGCAGACAATCGATCCCTAAGTGACTTGCTTGAACACCAACTGAAAAAAAAAAAAGATTCATTAATGTATGTGTTTTAGAGAGAGAGAGAGAGAGAGAGAGAGAGAGAGAGAGAGAGAGAGAGAGAGAGAGAGAGAGAGAGAGAGAGACAGACAGACAGGACACAGCATATATGATTAAAATCATTTTGTTTTACCATTTTCAGTATGATTAATATAACTGAATTTGTAACATTAAAATCAGCATTAATGTCTACAACTGATAAAATACAACATAGTTATTCCCTAATTAATAGCAGTTATTCCATAATTAATAACGTTTTAATAACCAATAAAAGTCATTAAATTGTACCTTTTGATGAGGGCAGTGGTGACATCTCCCACCGACTCGAACAGCTCAGACATGTTGACAGGTAGAGACAAATAGCGACACAACACCTCATACTCCTTGGTGCAGAAGTGATCTGTTTTAACAAACAAACAAAAATCACTTTAAAAAACAGAAGAAAAAAAATCAAATCTCACAAACTATATTACAAAAATATGTTTTATATATATATATATTTTTTTTAAGACATATGACTGGCTGCTCCTAGGTCACCAATACCATACATCCAATGAAAAAGCATCACCCTTTTAATTAATAAAACAGTTAAATGTGACGGCTATTGTATATAACGGGAGCAGCCATAAGACCTCATGAGCTAGTAATACACCCAAACAATTCTCTAGAAGACAGACTGAACTGCTAGCTCACATATATAAGTGGTCAGATTTATTTAGCATTTTTTATTGTATTATTGCCCTTATAACTGCAAGTATTTTCAAAACAATTTACATTCGTTCCTCATTTCCTGTCAAAACGTGTGGATTGTGAAGTCTGGTGTAAAAAAACTCACCTACACCACCAGAATAGCTTTAATACACATTTTATTCCTGTCTAAATGCAAAACAGAATGATCAGGAGTCTGACGTGTCATACCATGAAGTTCATCCGGTGGACTCACTCCAGTGATGTGGAAATATAAGATGGCTGCACATCGAAGGAAAGGCATCACGGCTAAGTGTACATACTGCAACAGCTGATATGGTGACGGCACCTTCTCTGATGTCAAACTAAACACACAATAAGAAATTAGTTATTTTTATGTTCTTAATAACGACTGACCTATATGCATTATTTCTTACACACTCGTTGATGAGAAAATCATTAGTTATTTTTGTAACACATAATTGTATATGTGTTAACAATTTCAAGATATACGACTGGCTGCTCCTAGGTCACCAATGCCATACATCCAATGAAAAAGCAGCACGGTTGAAATCAATTATACCGTGATGTATAGTTAACCTGACAATCATTTGTCTGTGACGTGTAAGTTAGCTACAAGTGAAAGTGTCGTAAATAACATTTAGTCGAAAAAAATGTACAAATTTGCTTAAAACTGTTTTTGAGGATATGTAAGAAACAGAATAATACATTCGTGTCCGTTAGATACCATTTATCTAACATATCAAACTCACTTTCGCTCATTAAGATATATTTTAAAACAACTTGTGAGATAAAATACACTGTTACATCAAAACTTTTAATTAATATAAAAATATGTAAGTTTTATTATCTTTACTATGATACAAAACTTATTTGCATATAATATATTACATTGAACTAACACTACAAAAAGTCTGAAAATACCAGAAAATGAAGAAATTTAGCTATCACATTTTGCCAGCATATAATTTATTATTACAGTGATTGCCTGATAAAAAGAGAAATTCTTACCCAGCTGTCTTCTGAAGTTGGAGATATATTTTCAGTAAGGCTTCACTCTCACTATCAGATTCAACATCCATAGATTCTAAAATAACACATCAAACAGAATAACAGAAATAAGCTAATCATAAAAACTCTGGTTATTCTGACATACTTACATAATATTTATGAAAACTGTATACCTGTACTCCATTGATAAACGAGATACTTGGCACATTAACAAATGTAAAATTTTAAAAAGGAACATTGGAAAAAACATATTCTCCTAATATATATGGAGAGACATAAAAAAACCCCACAATGGCTGTTTCACAGACTATTTTATATTGAGAATGTGGACAAATTACTTATTCGTAACAATTGAAACTGAACGAGACTGTATGTCATAATTACCAAATGTTTGACATCCAATAGCCAATGATTAATAAAGCAATTTGCTTAGTAGTGTTGTTAAAAAAAAAAACACCTTTAATTGTCTCTCTGTGTGATATTCAACTGTTGAATTTTTTTATTAATGGTTATCACCACATTATTTTTTGCATTTACCATAGTTTGACACCCAATAGCCGATGTATTTTTCATGATGGGGTGTCGTTAAACATCTATTTTATTCTACTCTCTGTGTGACTATGTCTGTGTCTCCATCTTTGATTAGAGATATGGTGAAACATTTGTCAGCAGAACATGTCTGTGAAAAGTACTTGTACAGTGATGATCTCACCCTCAGTGTCGCAGGCGAACGTGAGTAGAATCTGTACAATGTGTGCGGTCACCACGAGCTGCATGGCATGCTGGTTATTGAGGTCGCCCGTCGGCAGCGTGTTGACCACGCAGTGCTGCTGGTCCACATACAGTGAGGGCAGCGTCATCGTTGCGATCGTCAGGAAGTGGAACATGTCCAGGTCCAGCAGGCACGGAGAGCCCTTGTTCACCTTCTCAGAGTCACATGGGATGAGAGCTGCAAAGAGAGTGATAGAAAACGTAGTGCAATACATTATACATAAAGAACGTATTTATGAATTTTTGACAATAATGCTGTTGATGATCCATGTGGGTAACAATAAACAGTTACATAAATATTATATTATTTGAAGCTACCCACAAAGAATGAGAAACAATGACAGTGGGTGAGAGGGTGAGAGAGAGAGAGAGAGAGAGAGAGAGAGAGAGAGAGAGAGAGAGAGAGAGAGAGAGANNNAGAGAGAGAGAGAGAGAGAGAGAGAGAGAGCGAGAGAGAGAGAGAGAGAGAGAAAGGAGAGACAAGAAAAACATGAAAATAAATAAGATGTGGGTTGATTTTGTGTTTCACCACTTAACATGTTAAACACAAAGTGCACTGTCAACTTTATGTTGCTGCTATTAAAAAGACTCAGTCTATGAAGCCATTCCATCACAGACACCAAAATTTTAATTCTTATAACAAAAGTAACTATACTGAGAGGCATACATAATGCAATGAGTATTTCACTGAATATTTTCTTATAGAATTGTTAAATCATACATATTGTGTATGCGGACAAGTGACACATTGGTAACAATTTTAACTTTAATTTTGTTCAAATTATAAAACTATTGAATAAAATGAGTTTTCAGTAAAAAAACATAACTTGGGTGTTTATTGCAACAACACAGCATTGTATATGAAAATCGTTTTGCATGTGCATTGCCTGCTCTTGTCTTCCTATAAAAGCAATAATTGTTTTGTGTTTTCCATCTTTTTTTTAAATATTGCATGGCAAGTAATCTTCTGTCAGTTAATTTTCTGTAAGAAAATATCAGTGAAATACCTATTGCATTATTTATGCCTCTCAGTATATTTAATACTATGTGAGTAAAACTATGGTAAAACTTTAACCTAGTGTGTCACCTTGTTCAATGTGATAAACTTCAATGTTAATAAATTGCAGTTTGTGAATAACAAACAATTATCAGACTTGCATGAATGCCACAAACAAAATTTGGGAACTGTTTTATATCCGAGTTAATCTTTAAAACACTGACATCTCTGTACAAAACCTATATAAATATAATTTTTGAACATTTAAAATACAATCAATCAAAATTGTGAAAATTATTTTATGCAAAAAAAAAATGAAAAATCAAATCTCTGTTCTATGCCTCACTCCAAGAATTAAACAAATTTTCAAAACTCGTTCCACAAGTTTAGTATATCACCTGCACTCATTTACTAATATATATATATATATATTCTACTCTACCTGACAGCAGTCTGACACAGTTCTGTTTGACCGTGTCTGGGTTCATGACCTGGCTACAAACTGCTGCGAACCGCACGAGCGCTCCGATGAGATCAGCTTGACGAGTGGGGATCGATCCAAACAGAGATTTACCTTCACCTCGTAGATTCTGCTCTGAAAATCAAAACCAAGAAAAAACAAACATTTAGTCAAAACCTCGCAAACAAAGTGAAGTAAATAGACAGAAAGAAATGTTTTATTTAATGGCGCACTCAACACATTATATTTAAGGTTATATGGCATCAAACATATGGTTACGGACCACACAGATAATGAGCAGCAAGGGATCTTTTATATACACCGTCCCACAGACAGGGTAGTACATACCATAGCCTTTGATATACCAGTTGTGGTACACTGGCTGGAACGAGAAATAGCACTGTGAAGTAAATTCTGTTCACAAGTAAGTTAGGTTCACCCCCTTTTTTAATTTAAGTCTTTGCCAGAGACCACTCAATTCAACAACAATTAAGTGTTAATTTTTTCAGCAGGTTAAAATGGTTAAATATATGCAACCTCAAATTTTCTGATGTAATGGATCTGTATCAAACAAATTGTAGACCGACATTGTTTTGGAAGGGTTAGAAAGTAGTTTTGACAATTCTGTATGCCAAAGAGCTCAAATGAAAATCAAATACATAGTTCTTTAAAGAGCATTCATTTTGTTATATTTGGTTAGGTTAATTCAAACATGGATTTGGTTACAGGCTATTAAACCACATTTGACAAATAATGTTTGGGGTTGAGCTTAAATCCTAAATGTTATTTTTATTTTCTACTAAGGAAAAATTGATGTGCTTTTGAATGTTCGCAAAAATGGATCATATCTTCATCTCAAATGGAGCTTTGTGGCTTGGCCAATGCTAGCACTTGCTAGGTATTGAAAAAACTGTTCCAACCAAAGTTTGTAGTTTTATGTTTCATGTTTTATATGCAAAACAATGACATACCAATTGCCTGGATCGTAAAAGCACATGTACTCCAAGCCAAAATAGATACACGTGGACTTTCATCATCTGGCTCCACGCTGAGACCAAACTGAAAACAAAGTACAAATACAGCATAAAGTGAAGGTGACATTTAAAATTCCATAGCCCCACCACCACCAACCCCCGCCTGCTACCGATCTTGATTGAACTGCTGGTGCTCCCTTGCATCTGCCAGTGCAGGCGGTCCCTCCTACATTCCCCCCCAACTTTCTGTCTTGCACGAAAAAGCTTGTTTCGCAAGCTCTTGCGCCCATGACAGGCATGCGATACAACAGCTTGTTCTAAATGTGCACGTTAAACCCTATGACATGACATAAGGTGACAAATCAATGGTGGTAAAAGTTTTCTTTTTAATATTTGAAATGTACATTTTTTGCTAGTGTTGAAGATTAACTTTGGTGTTCCGATTGTTGCACAAACTTATCTAATTTCAAATTTAGTTACAGCCACATATAGCTTTAAAATGATAAATGTAGCAAGTTTCGACACACATTTTAACATCCCAGTCTATCAGAATTACTTGGCAGTGTGCCCAGTAGGAACATATCTAAAAATACTGTACAAGGAAAATAAAAACAAAATTCAATTTAATACTCACTGCATACACATCTCTGGCAAACTTCTTTAGCATCTCTCTCATTCCTTCTGAAAAGTGTCCACTGGAAACAAAAACACAAGTGAATATTATACATATCATCAACTAAATATTGGCATGGGTTAACAGAACTTTTATTTATGACCATAGATCAATTTGTAAAACAGTGCTTGAAAAAGAAGAATACATTTATAGAACATAATATTACGTTAATGTCATTTTCAGAGGAAAAATGTCGGAGTAAGATGCCATTGTTGTAAATATTGAAGAATTCTAAAAGGGCATTAATAATAGCAATGGATACAAAAAAGTAATTGTTTTACATCATTGTAAGAATACCATATGGTTTGTGAAGGGAAACGATCACAATAATTAAGAAAAAGATACACAGTGTTAACGAACACAAACCTTGCATCATCATACACATACTCCCACAGCAGCTGGAAATTCTTGGCCACACTTTCTGCCATCATTCTTGTGATGGTAGAAATTGGACAGGGTTGGAACAGTGAAAAGTCATCTGGTTAAAAAAAGAAAGAAGAAAAAAAAGGTTATTTAAATAGCTGCCATTTTTACTTATTATAATGGATTGTCATATATAAAAATAATAAATTAATAATAATAACCCCAAATAAAAACCTACCACATATTTTCTTTTCAAAACAAGTCAGCTTTTTAAATGTGAGGTACTAAGGTCAACGACAGTCTCTTTTCGAACCCTTGCTTTGGCTTTGTACACAGTAAATGATATATTTGACAAAAAATACTTTTTATATCTTTCATCTTCTGAAACTTAAAATTAATATTATGAAAAATAACAAAATACTAACCTGTAAACAGCATTGTCTGCTTGTTATAAACATTTAACGGGGTCAATGTTAGTAGACCAGTTTTTATTTTAATGTGGTGAAGCATTGTAATAATATAGCTAATTTTGAATTTAATGTCAGTATTCCAATGACGTCACTTTCAATCTCCTTTCAATAACCATATGCTGGGTACTTGACGTTTCTGCTTCTGCTGGAAAAATTCCAATGCAAAATTGCTATTAAACATTACTAATGCACCTAAATGAGTTTGAAGAGAATTTGTGATTACAAATGCTTCCCTTTTACAAAATATGGATTTCAAGTGAATTATGGTAAGATATGCTATATTTATTGTGTACGAAACTAAAACTAGGGTGCGAAAAGTGAATGTCACTGACCTTAGTCACATGGTGCTGGTTAGGATGGACACCCCACCCTCAAAATGAAATATTTGGGAGCTAGATCTTGCCCCAAAACCATGATGAAAGCTTAAAACAGTAATAGGAAAGGCAAAGCTAAACCAAGCTGTGTCTGCTGTACTCACCCTCAGATTCCTTGTCCTGAGCTTCCTTTATACTGTTCTGCACAGTCTTTTCAATGCCGTCCAACCAGTCGTCAAATCGCAGATCAACTTCCCTCTTGTTACTACAACAGTACAAATGTATCAAACTTTTGACCTGAACCAACTAGTAAATGTTTTAGCCACAATTTTACAAATAATATTAACAAGAGGAAATAATGTTACAGAATAGCTTTTGTCATATTATTACAATATCAGAGCAAGATAATCATACATAGGTGATGTACCCAATAAAAATATTAGCTAAATTTTATTTAAGAAAGTACTAATGCAATGTTTAATGCAAACATGTAAAAAAAAGCAAACTGAAACAAAGACATGATTTTAATTTATACTTAATATATACTCAAAATCAATTTATATTAAAAAAGAGAGAGTTTACTTCAAGATTAAAATAATGCATTAATTCTTATGTTGACAGCCATTGCAAGATACTAGCAGACTATATTACTTAAATTTTCAATGAGGGTGGAGATACAACTTTAATCTCAGCTTCAGAGCAGGAATGGAAGCGCGATGTTTTTAATGTTTTAACTTGATCTGTAAAACCACTGGCTGTACAAATATTTATTACCCTAGCGGTCACTCATAACAGGGAAAATACATTTTCCATATTTTCTCAGTGAGAAATATTCTGCATTGGTCTAACAAACAATACTATTGAACAATTTGATGCTTACAAACCAATGACCTTGTCGGTACTAAATATGACGTCATCATGATTTGGTAAACATAAAATGATGTCATGTAGTTTAAAGAGTGTGTTTATGGCTCTATTTTTGTTGTTAAATTCATAACAAAATGTCATTTTAATGCAATTCCTTATAGATTTTGTAGCAGAATAAAGAGAACTTGAATTTGGAAATTATTTATGAACGTAATTAAATTACAAAGTTATAGCAATTTTCAGAAAAGTGTGTAAAGTGTGTTTTATCGTTTCTATACAGGTTGACCTTCGTACATGCGAGTAAAAAATAAAGGCTTTTAACTTGGTACTAGTTATTATCAAATTTATGTTCATCATGAAATATTTTTCATTTGTCACTTGCTAAACCTCGTAACAATTGAAAATGATTTCACTTGGGACACAAATTTTGATCATACCTGGTAACTCATTTATTATACTCAATACATACCCAGCAGGATAGAGTGACGGCAGAGACGGAACAATGGGTATCACAGTATTACTTAATCCTTCACACAAAGGACAAAGGTATTCCATTTTGTCTATGTCATAACTAAAACTCTGTCTGAATCGTAGAGGTCTCCGTCGCTCTTTATTCATCACATTATCAAAATATCTGTAAGAAACACAAAAAACACCACGAGTCAGCTAACGCTTGCAACAAACAAATCTTTCACTGCTTTACAAACAGCATATCTGTTTTGTGCTTTAATTTGTGCTTTTTATTTAAAGACACCTTTTTCCAGGTAAAACAATATGACAACAGGTCCAAACAGATATCTCACCAGTGACAAAAGTGTGGCAGTCTTTAATGTACGATTTGGTATGAAGATACCAATAATTTTACCTGACAATTGCTTAATCCTTCAGTAAATTAATTTTTTATTTAACTGCCAAGTTGAGCAGACTAAGAGAATTTTAAAACTCTGAATTATAAATAAAGATGCTATTTTGTTTAACTTTTTGTGTTTTCTGCTAACATGCCGAGAAAGATATTTATATAAGTTTAACACCATGCATTCAGTTTTCTGTTGAAATAACTGTAAAACACAACAGAACCTACCTCTGCCAGCAGTCATGATGCATTACATGGCCACATGAACTGACATGAGTTCCTGTGAAGAGATCAACAGGGACAAACAGTGGGTCATAATCGTCTTTCTTGTCCACCATTTTCCCCCGGGACTGAGACAACACTGTTGACCTGAAACAAGCAGTGGTCATCATGATGTTACAACAAAGTTTTTTTAACAACCTGGGAATATAATCTACACTGACCACTGATTTCAACACCATCAAAATACAAGAAAATTAATCTAAGAAAGTCATTATCTTACAACTGTGTCAAACATAAAACAGGACCATGCATGTTTTGTATCTTTTATATTTGACGACTTTAGATATTTTACACATTCAAAGGACAGGAAATAAAACAAAACAAGAACATTTAACAGACTGAATTTAATTCAATATTTATAGAACTTAATAGAATTGAATAGATATCACAGGAACCAATGTTTAAGGTGTATCAAGCATATTTATTTCATATATTTTGTGTGTGGTTATTAATATAATGTAATTAATAGTTTAACAAAGTATCACACTGATTTTACTGTTATGTGCTTGCATATTTGAAGACCATGGTCAAACCGCATATTTAACCAAAAGTGCAATATCAATATAAAAATAATAGTATATTTGAAATTAAATTAACCATAAGCACCCTCCTAAAAGATATTTTACATTAAGGCCGAGAGATGACGAGAACAAAAAAATATTTCCTTGAATAGTAGTTTTCTTTTTTAATTAACCACATTTGAAAACAAAAGACACTCACCTTTGCACAAAAGCAGCCAGCACCATAGCCTTACCACTGCATGAAATCTCCTGCTCTTCCTGACACAAAATACAAGTCGCCTGAATGGGACCTGTAACATTTGCCCTACTGCGGTGCGGACCAAGTGCCACAGGAAACGTTGGTGGCACCATCGCACTACAAAGAATAATTCATCATAATAATCCATTGGTTTCAATCTTTATTAGCCTCATAAAATGCCTAATATATTTATTATTTTAGGATATACACCACCAAATGAAACTCCATAACATAATCATTTAAATGTAGACATTACTTGAAAATCATTTTTGATTTCCTAGCATATGAAGAAAACAGCAATATTTTGTATGATAATGTTCAGTTGTTTTAAAAATTAAAGGTAAGATCTGTTATAGCAAGAGTAAACGTTAAAGTAAGACAAAACAGTACTTTTTGTGGTCATGGGGCATAGAACCCCACCTCCACCAGTTCCAATGCGCCTGTGAGCCAAAGGTTGGATTGAATATAAATCTGAAACTAACAGTGGAAAAAAGTAAATCTGAAACAAGACAGTAAATAAAAAATTTCACACACCCAAGATCCATATCTGAAGTGACGGTTTTTAGCTCTGTGCTAGTCTGATCAAACAGTTCCGAGTTCTCGGCAATGAAGTTGCGCTGCATCTTTGACATCTGAGCCATGACCCGTGCTCGCCGCTTTGCTGCCATTTCAGCCTTTCTTTTCCTCTCTGTCTCAGTCTTCTGGTCTGTGCAGCTTGCCAGACTGTGAAGTGTTTCCAAGTTAACAGGTTCGTTTTTCAAGCTACATACTTCCACAAATTGCTACAATAAAGTGATGAATAAAAAATAAATTTAGAAGGGTAAAACTGGATTTAAGAATAACAAGTTTAAAAAAAAAATCATTAATGGCAATTACCGTTTTCATATATATTTTATAATGGTAGAAGTCATACAGTGATAAGGAAGATATTTTGTTGAAAGGATGAGAAAAAGCTATAACTTCTTAGTGTATTGTTTCTAATCTTTGCACTTTTCAGCAGTCTATGGAAAAGTGCATATAAAAGATCACTTGCTGCTTTTTTAGTAGTTTCTTCCATCTCTCAACCATGTGTTGTAATTACCACAGTGTAGACACCCAATTGCCTTAGTTAAAAAGTGTCAAGGTATAATTTAAACAAACATTCCTTTCCCTTTTATTGTATACACATGCCACAATTATTGTCTTCCTAGTATGGCTGTATCAGACTTGGAGTGTTAATTCACAAAGATTAGCCCTACAGAGGATAACTTGCTCAGTCACTAGTAAATGCTTTATTTAGATAATTTGAATGCTCTCAAAGTTCCAAACACTGGACCACAACAACAACTAACTGCAGAAAATGCTGCCCAATATTCCATGTTCCTTAAGAGGTGTTCTCACATTACAGTTTTTGTAGTAATGACTTGTAGTAGTGACTCACATCGTAGTATGTGGGAAGATGGTTAGGTTGTTAGTTTAAACATATTCTGCAGGAAAGTTTTAAGTGCATGCATATTTCCATTAAAATAACAAAAGTATGGATGTGCAAGACTTACTGATGTTAATCTGTAATAAAACAATTATTTACACCATTTTAGACAATATTGGGGGTTATTGTTCCCAGAAATCAAATATTTTAACATACAGACTGTCAACAACAAACAATACAGAAACATGAAGAGAACTCATGATAAATAAGATGTATATTAATGTAGTTTGATTGATCTGGTCATAACTCTGTTAAAATGGGTAAATCCCCATGATAAACCTATACACAAAATTTCAAACATTGTGAAAAATAGTATGGAACACTATATGTGGGACAGATGAACAGACAGGCAAAAAGACAGAACTTATAATTCCCTCTTTTTGAACCGATTGGAGACTAAAAATGTGTAATGTTGGAATGCGCCTTTAGCTACAAATCTGCCTTGTGGAAGCTCCTTACTTTAAATCCTAATTTTAATCCAATGAAAAATATTTTAAACAAGCATTTTGAAAATACTGCTAAAGCAATACACGTCCCCTACCTGACCCAACAATTTCCCAAATTCAAGGGCCAAACATATGTGAAAAGTGGGTAAATCCCCAGGAAAGTTAAACTTGATCAGTAACAGTACATGATAAAGCTATATACAAAATTTCACCTCAATATTTTCAGGTATTGCAAAACAAAATTCCGGATGTTTTTTCACATATCTTAAGTTGAAGGGCATAACTCTGTCAAAAATGGGTAAACTGCCATGAAAGTTACAGTTAATCTGTAACAGTACATGATAAAGCTATATACACAATTTCAATAGTTCAATATCTCAAGGCCTTCTAAAAATTAAGTCTGCAAAACAAATGTTTACACTGCTAAACATTCAAGGACCATAACTCCGTCAAACATGAGTAAATCACCATGAATGTCAAACTTGATATGTAACAGTACATAAAGCTATACAAAAATGTTCAAGTTAATATTTTAAGTGGTGGTAATGTTTTTAACATGCTCCCATATAACTAAGGTTTCAAGCATGTCCATCCCGGATTCGGCCTCTTAAGACATTCTGGATAAAAAGTCTGGAAAACACATTTTCATATCTCCTAAGTTCAAGGGTCATAACTCCGTCAAAAATGGGTAAATCGCCATAAAATTCAAACTGGATTTGTAACTGTACATGATAAAGCTATACACAAAATGTGGGACAGACGGACGGACAGACAGAAGGAAGGAGATGAAACCTACAGTCCCCTCCAGTTGGACCAATAGGGGGCTAAATAAAATAAGTTTCCAGTGATAGGGGCATGGGGATGTCTAACTCTGCAGTAGCAGGTAAATAATTAATGGTGGGTACGGTATAACAATATAACAAAACTGCCAACCTTCAATGACCAGGCAAGCAGATCTCTGGCTGGATCTTGATTCAGATTTTGAGTTCCAACCAAACACTGCAACTTTGACAAAAGTCCATCTTCTGTTACAATACAAAACAACAAAATCAGCTTTCAAAATATCCATTTGTCAAGACTACCGTATATCGCTGTGTATTAGCCGACTCCATGCATTAGCCGACCCCCTAGTTTCACCCTCTAAATCGGCTTTAAAATTATAGACCTTGTATATAAGCCGACCCTCCTATTTTGCTTTAGTTACAAGTGTCTTCCACCTGAACTCAACCTTAAAATTAACGTAAAGTTGCAGACTCAAATAAAGTTATAAACGATTCAAGCGATTGCGTGTTTGAGTTTCATGTTTATCGTTCATGTTCCCATCTATCGTAATTATCTGATTTACGTTGATTATAAAAACATGTAGTGTATTAAACGGATATGTATCTTTATTAGTAGTTATATATTAAAACTAACCAAGTCAGATGTCTGTGTGGTCTACAATATGATAAAGTGAAAGTACATCTGCTTTCAAACATCATTTGTCACAGCAAACTTATCCGGAAGCAGTAGTCGATTTCTATTTATAGAAACAGTGTCCGGTTTATTTATTTCTCGTAAAATATAAGTACCAAGATCTTACATTCTTGATTGCAGCCACACGTTAAAAACACAGTGACTGTTTGCATTGTTGATTGTG
>JAECMU010057036.1:0-12224 GCA_016106625.1 Dracogyra subfuscus
ATTATAGGTGAGTGGAAAATCGCACACCTTAATATGCTAAGGCGAGTGAAACATCACTCTCCAAATAAATAAAATAGGCAGTGTAGCTCCGACTGGATTTTGACTGGTACGTCTACAAAATTGTATGTTTGTTCAACAAAGAGAAATACCAGTTCAACGACTGCATGGAAGCCATTGCCATGTTTTTAATTTTTATTATTTTAATAAAGGACCTTCCTATCAGCTAAATGAGCTATGTAAACTGTTGATTTTTGTAAACAGTGGAAATAAATTTCTCCCATCCCTGGCCATGCAAGACAGGCGTATTCCATGACGTCAGCCCATGCGGAATAAATATGTCTTGCATGACCACGTGACTTCTGTTATTTGCGCTAATATTAACATTGGGTGACGTCACGTAAACGGCAAAATAACGCAAGAAATACTGTTTATATTTCACGAAAACAAGGAAACCTGCTTTCATAATGAAATTATACTATCATTTTCAGTTTATACTTTGTGTATAAACCATTTCTGGGTACGATCTTTTAATGGTTATGAATATTTTATTGTAAGATAAAAAAAAGAAAAAAAAGTAGGTTTTTCACGTTTTCCCAAAATGCTTGTTTTTCATCTACTGGATGGGAGAAAAATAATCCTCTATTATGTATCCATGTGGGACAGGGCTATTCCACCCGAGGCAGTAGTCAATATCCGTTTTCATCTACCATTAAAACAGTAGTTGCGTTTGTGCTTTACATTAGTATACAATGACATAAATGAAAGGCTGGAGTAACGAGATAGTATAATAGTGTGATACTTAACAGTTCATTCCAGATTTTTTTGTCAACTGTGACTTGGGCTTGTTGAGACAAAGCAGCTGACAGGTCAAGCCCGTGTTGGTAAAGAGATAACTCGTATCAGTGTCTATAAATGGTTCTATCGCACAGGCAGCAATCAGACGTGAGTTCTCACAGAAACGGTACGTATTCATCACACGTTTCATACCCGAGAAGTCAATTCGGTATACGTCTTTCGTTAACAGTTTTAGAAACTACAATATGGAGAAGAACATTTTATTTCATTCTATGGCAATCATTTAACAAAAAGCACTTAGACGAATAACATTAAATAGCGTTATTTTTAAACCTATACAAAAACGATCTAAAGTGTGTACGTCATCTGCGTACACCATGTGTGAAACAAATACAATTGTAAATAAATAAACTTTGTTTTGTTTTGGTTTATTAATCATCGGCTATTTAAATGTCAAACATTTGGTAATTTTGACATATAGTCTTAGTGAAGAAAAAAAAAAAACATTATATTTTGTTTCCATTATTAGCAAGGGATATTTTACATGCACCATCCCATAAACAGGATAACACATACCACCGCTTTTGATATACCAGTCATGGTGCAATTGATGGAACGAGAAATGGGTCACCGACGGGGATCGACCCGAGACCGACAGTGTATTAAGCGAGCGCTTTACCACTGGGCTACGTCCCACACCTGGTAAAGAAATAGTAATTATCAAATGTACCTTCAAATACCTTAAATACCAACTAATTTGGTTATACAAAGCATGAAACTTGGAAACCTTGGACAAGTACTAGTATTATAATATACTCTTCAAAACAAGGTAGGGGAACTCTAATAAGAATTTACAATTGCCCAAATTGTATGGTATATTAGCTGTGGGGAAGGGTTATATGATAATAGCGAATTAATTGGGCAAACATTACAACCGGTACTTCAGTATTACAATATGTTTTATAACCACCAAAGATCTTGACGGATAATTGGGGTCAGAAGTGAAATTTGAAAGTTGCCAGGTTTTTTATTTATCAATAAATAGCAAATTCAACAATAAAAATGATATCCTCAGATAATATTGTAAACAAAAACTATCTGTTAAATGCTTTAAAAATATTACATTTTGGTGAATTGTTCAACGATTTCTCTACTTCGTGAATACAGTGATCTGACAGGCGCATCTTATCTTTTTTTAATAAATGTTACTTGCTGATTAAACCATACATCTCCAAATTCTAAAGAAAATAACAAATATATTACATGTTGTAGCCAGTTAAAAGACTACTGGCTTTCTAACATATCATCATATATTGATTTCAAGAAACAATTATTTTATTGATTCAAGATACAATTATTTTCTTCTAAAAGTTTCAACCAATACTTCCTAATTCTGTTAACACAGCTGCTTTCATTGCACCTTTTTTCACATTCAATATTATTTTACAAAAATCCATATAAACCATTTCTATATCATGAGCTGGGTCAAAACCCCATACTTGACAACCATAATTTAACACACTAGATATATAATTATCAAACACATGTAACTGTGTTTGCTTATTAAGTGATAGATTATTATATTGTCTAAGGATGTGACACATGGTTTTTCTGTCTTCTAAAGCAGTTAACTTTTTATAAATTTACCATTGTAATTTAACGTTAATCCAAGGTAATTAAAACTATTGACCACTCGGATTATATTGTCATTGTAAGTCCGTTTGTCTTTAGTAGTAATCCCCCCACCCCTTCCCGTTTCTTCTATATTTCCATCAATATTCCATTTAGTACTATAAGTATATAACGAATCTAATATAACCTCCTCTTTTATGCATCCAATTCACTTGAACATGCACACATGCAATAATGTATCATAAAATAACTCAATCAAGGAGTTAGGTTGTAAACGTTTGCTTCAAACATGCAATAATGTATCAGAAAATAACTCAATCAAAGCAACTGATTTTAAACGTTTGCTTGAACACATGCAAAATGTATCAGAAAATAACTCAATCAAGGAATTAGCTTTTTAAACATTTGTTTCAAAACATGCAATAATGTATCAGAAAATAACTTAACTGAGGAGTCTGATTTTAAAAGTGTGTATGAAAATATGCAATAATGTATCATAAAATATTTCAATCGAGGAGTTAGGTTTTAAACGTTTGCTTCAAATATGCAATAATGTATCATAAAATATTTCAATCGAGGAGTTAGATTTTAAAAGTTTGTATGAAAATATGCAATAATGTATCATAAAGTACTTCAATCGAGAAGTTAGATTTTAAAAGTTTGCTTCAAACATGCAATAATGTATCATAAAATATTTCAATCGAGGAGTTATGTTTTAAACATTTGCTTCAAACATGCAATAATATATCATAAAATATTTCAATCGAGGAGTTAGATTTTAAAAGTTTGTATGAAAATATGCAATAATGTATCATAAAGTACTTCAATCGAGAAGTTAGATTTTAAAAGTTTGCTTCAAACATGCAATAATGTATCATAAAATATTTCAATCGAGGAGTTATGTTTTAAACGTTTGCTTCAAACATGCAATAATATATCATAAAATATTTCAATCGAGGAGTTAGATTTTAAAAGTTTGTATGAAAATATGCAATAATGTATCATAAAATATATATCATATATATCATAAAATATTTCAATCGAGGAGTTAGATTTTAAAATTTTGCTGGAGACTTCATAGGGATGAGTTCAGTGATAAGAGCTAGAGAAACGGTTCAAAATCAGTCGAGTGTCGTTTGCGAAATCTTAAGAAATGACAGGTCAGTTAGTTAGTCACATGACATTTTCGTTTTGCTTCCTCAGAAATGGCGACCAAATTCCTTCTACTGTTGTCGTTAGCAGTGACAGCATGTGTAGCATCTCCACTGGGTGAGTGTCAACGTTAATCGTCTTAGTCAGTACACTTTACATTCAACACTTTAGCAGTAACACGTCAACGTTAATCGTCTTAGTCAGTAAACTTTACATTCAACACTTTAGCAGTGACACGTCAACGTTAATCGTCTTAGTCAGTAAACTTTACATTCAACACTTTAGCAGTGACACGTCAACGTTAATCGTCTTAGTCAGTAAACTTTACTTTCAACACTTTAGCAGTGACACGTCAACGTTAATCGTCTTAGTCAGTAAACTTTACATTCAACACTTTAGCAGTAATACGTCAGCGTTAATCGTCTTAGTCAGTAAACTTTACATTTAACACTTTAGCAGTAACACGTCAACGTTAATCGTCTTAGTCAGTAAACTTTACATTCAACACGTTAGTAGTGACGTTAACCAAATATATTAGATGATAATGGTAAACGAGTGGATGGATGGATGGGTGGTTCATGGATGAATGGATGGTGGATTTATGGTTGAATGGATGGTGGATGGATATATGGATGGACGAATACTTGTTCGATGAGGAGATTGATTGATTGATGGATAAATGGATGGATGGACCGATGGATGAATTGATCGATTAGTGGGTGGATGAATCGATAGATGGATGTATTCTGTTTCACATGGCCCTATCGAATAAGGTTTTGGCAAGTCCGCTTGGGCACAATGTCTCTCTTGCGGCGGTGAACTTGTCCAGAGCACAACATAGGATAATAAACAGTAGCACAATCATTATTTTTACATGTAGATGTAAGGAGGAACTTCCTTGATGACTTAAAGGCTCAAGAAAAGCAGGTACTCCTTCAGGCAGCAAGTGGAATTACAAATCGTGAGTAATGAATTCTAATCATATATTATTAATAGAGAGCTTAACAATTCTCCCGCGTAACGCGGCTTATGCGCGTGACGTGTATCTAGGCCAGGCAAATACCTTTGCACGGGCGTGTGGTTCGCGTTTTTACGTGTTGCAGACGACCCACGCGTAAGTTGACGCAAGTGTTCCCTCATCAAGTTCCATGTAGTAAATGTACACGTAATTAACTTTTTATTATTATTATTATTTTTTTTAACGACGCACTCAACACATTATAATTACGGTTATATCGGCGTCAGACATATGGTTATGTCGAGAAAAAACCCAGTGGTTAGCTGACAGGGATCGATCCTAGACCGACCGCGCATCAGGCGGGCACTGTACCACTGGGTTATGCTGCCCGCTGTAATTAACATCAAAGCCATATATACTGAACAAATATGAAACTTCCGCTAACTTTGATTGAACATAACTTGATAAAAACAAACCGAGGGAATAATTGTTATATATGCGCTTCAAGAGTGTTCCATGATGCATCGTTTGGTGCCAAAATCATGAACATAGGTTAAAAGAAACTGGGAGACATTTTGATCAAGTGTAGTAGGGGTTAATAGAAAGAAAAAAACACACACAGTTAATAACGGGTATGACCTCCTCTTGAATTGATCACTGCAGTGCATCGCAGACACATAGAATCGATTAAAGTGTTGATTTCTGCCTGTGGAATATTGTTCCATTCCTCAATGAGCGCTTGATGAAGACCGTTGTCGTTAGCGGGTGGGATGGGACGACGCCTCAATCGTCTGTCCAGACTATCCCAGATATGCTCGATGGGGTTGAGATCAATGAAATAAATGCTATTTGTCCTAAAAAAATGTACAGTGTCTCTAGCTGTATGAGAGGTGGCATTATCATCCTGAAAAATCGAGATGTTGGCGTTGTTATGGAACAGAGGAATGACGTGTTGAGCGAGAATGTAAGCCATTCTCCCGCAGACGATTACGAACAGTTTGCCCACTGTTTCGGTTATTATGAAGCCCAGGTGTGTTAGCAGCAGTAGCAGTGACAGTTTGGAATCGATTGCGCAAATGCGTGTTCATGATATAACGGTCTTGACCACGCGTTGTAACATGCAGACGTCCACGACGTGGCAAGTCGTTGGTGCTTCCTGTCATTCGAAATCTTACGCGAAGAACTCCCAACATGCCTTGGAGCGTCTTCTGTCGACATGCCAGCATCAAGCATGCCAATCGCCCATTCGCTAAATTATTGGGTATTCTTGGCATACTAAAAATACTACAATGTTAAAAAACGTTAATTCTTTTACAAATTTTGAAGCATTTTCGTTCACTTCACTACAATGTCAGTAAGACAAGTAAATGTTAGTGTGTTAAAGAACACAGTGAATATTATGAAATTAAGAAATAAATTCGTTCTTGTTAAATCTCTCCCTTACACGGGTACCCGAGTCCAGTGAACGGTTTGGAGTCTTCCTAGACATGGCCCATGTCCGAGTACTCAAGTACTGGTGGAGGCCCTTCAGTCCCTACTGGGTTCCCTGGTGATGCCAGATACCAGCCTTCATGTAGACGTGCCTAAACGGTTCCAGGATATGGCCACGTAAACAGAGTTCTCTTGTGGAGGCGCTTCTGTTCCTACTAAATGGGGTTTAAATAATATATTTCAGAACTTACTAACCAACTTACCGGTGTACTTAGCGGTGCAATAACTAAGGGACTGTCAGGCCTTGGCTCCTGGATTGGAAAGAGAGGTCTAGGAAGCGAGTTGAAAGACATTGAAAAACAGGCTCTTCTGCAAGCCGCTGGACAACTTACAACTCGTAAGCATTTAAAATTATTATGACCCAGTCAAACAATATAACAATTATGCTATGTGTATTAGCATTACTGGTAGGGAAAGTTTGGTATTTTTGCTTAACGTCGATGAACGTTGTTTTTTTTCTATGTTTTTTTTTGGAGTTACGTTGGATACGCTTTTAAACATATTGTAAGATAAATGGTTATCTAAGGGACACGGATGCTGTATCTAATTCTTATATATCATGAAAAACTTGTTTTAAAATAAATTTAAATACCTGTTTCAAACGAAAACCTATTACTGCCCTAGTGTTTATAGTTAACTTGCGTACCACATATAAGTCAAGATTAGGTTATCTTGTACATAATGGAGTGATCGATTCGACAATTAATTTTTCCATGGATGGTACGACATTGGTGACCTGGTCATCACATAGGAGCAGCAAGTCATGTGACATTAAAGTGTTAACACATACATTTATGTTAACAAGTATGTTTTATAAAAAAATAACAAATGATGTTATCACCAACGGTTGTGTAACAAATCAATTTAATATGTCTTCTTCAGTTTGAAAACAATAACAATGAATACATTGTGTTTAAATAATAAATTTCAGAACTTACTCAACAACTTACCGGTGTACTTAGCGGTGCAATAACTAAGGGACTGTCAGGCCTTGGCTCCTGGATTGGAAAGAGAGGTCTAGGCAGCGAGTTGAAAGACATTGAAAAACAGGCGCTTCTGCAAGCTGCTGGACAACTCACAACTCGTAAGAATAAAAATTATTATGACCCAATCAAACAATATAACAATGCTGTTATGTAAATTATCATGTCTGGGTGGGAAATTCTGTCATTTTGAGTTGACATCGATGATGAGACTTTTTCTGTTTTTGGTTTGGAAGTTACATTTTTCTTCCATTTTAACATGACGTCAAGGAGAAAAAGGTTCTTTTGTTTTTCTTTTATGTGACATTACTTACTTTTGCACGAAAATAATTTGAAATGAAAATAAATAAAATGACTTCACTCGGTCCTTATTTGAATACAAGCACGAAAATAACTATAGAAAATAAAATTAAATGAGTGTTCCATTTTATTTTAAGTTGGATGTTAATAAAACCTGATACTACAGAAGTATAGAATAGTAAACGAGTTTGCCTGTCATACCATTTTTATGAAATGAGTGAAAAGGTGTTGGTTTTGTTTCTTTATTTCACGAGCAAAACCGAGTGAGATACGAACATTGGTCAAGAGTTTCATAAAGATGGTATACCAGGCAAGCTATTTTAGTATTTGATTTATTACCAATATAAACCATCAGCAAACAAGCTGAGACTCAGAAGTAAGCAGATGTCGAGACCTACAACACGTCATTTTGTACGAATTGGTTCAGCAAGTGATCTACGTCTCGCTCACGTCAGTCAATATTACACTAGTTAGATCGATGTCACAAGTAAATTTAAACAACGTCACAATGAGGAACGAGAAATCTACAATGTACAGTTTAGATTTTGGCACACACTATGACTGAATTTTTTATTCGACTTGCAAATAGTCAGATGTGTGAATGCGATTGACTTGATGTGATGCTGATATTTTGTACATAAGGCTGTAAAACAGAAGCAGTTTGGCAGCAGACACTTACCATAACATCGTTTTGGCTTCCTACACAATAGGACCAAATATTACAGCCTATCTTATTGCAATTTCAATTCTTGGCCATAGTTCATAATGGTACACTTTAAAATTACACTGGTTTGTGGACATATGGTTAGATAAATTAATAATACCTAAACAAAATATTTTCCATGGCAATTTTGTATTTAATGTTTTCTACGGTTCATAAAAAAGGACGTGTTATGTACACTTCATTTCACTGCAAGTAGATGCAAAGTGAAGTCATGCGAATACCAACGTCACTCAAATTATAAACAAGTACAGCGCCAGTCTACCTGTGGAAATATTACATTTGTTAGATATTGAGTAATTGTTTATGTCATGACCAATAGCTTACACTGGTGTGTTTTAAATAGAGGATACTACATGAGTGACCGTTGGATACCATTTATCTTATAACGAGTGGTTTTAAAACATATCTAAAGAGCGAAAGCGAGTTGGATACACTTTTAAACGTCGAGTTGTAAGATAAATGGTATTTAACGGACACAAATGTTGTATTCTATTTCTTATATATCCTGGAAAAAACAAAACATTTTAAAAATAATTTTAAATGCCTTTTTCAAATGAAAACCTATTTACTGCCCTAGCACGTATAGTTAACATATAGTAAATTTTAGGTGTTCAATTAAATAAGGCTTCTTCAGTTTGAAAACAATAACAATGAATACATTGCATTTAAATAATACATTTCAGAACTTACTCAACAACTTACCGGCGTACTTAGCGGTGCAATAACTAAGGGACTGTCAGGCCTTGGCTCCTGGATTGGAAAGAGAGGTCTTGGCAGCGAGTTGAAAGACATTGAAAAACAGGCTCTTCTGCAAGCCGCTGGACAACTTACAACTCGTAAGAATTTTAAATTATTATGACCCAATCAAACAATATAACAATGGTGTTATGTATATTAGCATTACAAGTAGGCAAAGTCTAGCATTTTGGTTTGACGTCTGTTTTTTAAGTTACTTTTTTCTGTTTTTATTTTGAATATGATGATAAGGAGTTTTGGTTAACATGTCATTTGTACAGTTGTTTAGTCTGTGATTAACTGGACTCGTATCACTTGTTACATGTTATTGATTAAACCAAAAGAAGAGCATCGTTCCTTTGGTTTTGCTATGGGCACCAGCTCCCACCCAGTTAGGCTCAATGGGTAGGAGAAAGGCCACTAAACTGACTTCTCTCTCACAAACCACTAATAACTAATCCTCTGTCCAGACAGACGGAGTGTGTACCCAAGAGAGCGTGCTTCAACCTTAAATGAATATAAGAACAAAAAATAAGTTCATATCAAATTAAATAAAATGACTAATTTAGCACATAATGGAGTGCTCGATTCAACAATGTATTTTTTTATTGGATGGTTTGGCATTGGTGACCTGGTCATCACAATGGAGTAGCCAGTCTTATGTCTTTGAAGTATTAACGAATGTCGTTCTAAGATGGTATGGCAAGCAAGCTAGTTTAGAATTTTATTTATTACCAATACAAACCAGCTGGAAACAAGCTGCAACACAGAAATAAGCACATGTTGATACCTACTACACATCATTTTTCTATGAATTGGGTCTGCAAGTGATCTACTCACATTTAAATTTAAACAAGTCACGATGAGAAAGGAAACGTCACTAATGTACAATTTAGATTTTGACGCACAATATGACTGAATTTTAGATTTGACCAGCAAAGATTCAGATGAGTGGATGGGATTGACTAGATGTGATGCTGATATTTTGTACATAGGGCCATACAAAGAGTAGCAGTTTGACAACAGACACTTGCCACAATATCGTTTTGATTTAGTCCCAAATATAACAGCCTATCTTATCGCAATTTCAATTCTTAGCTATATTTCGTAATGGTTCACTTTAAAATAACACTGTAAAAAAACGTTTAGAAGCGTTAATAATACCTGAACAAAACATTTTCAATGGCAATTTTGTATTAATGTTTTCTAGCGTTCCTAAAAAGGACGTGTCATGTACACTGTTTATTTTATTGCAAGGAGTTGCAAAGTGACGTCATTCGAATAACGACGTTTTTTTAAATAATAAAAATATTTGCTGCGCCAGTCTACCTGTGCAAATATTACACTAGTTAGATATTGAGTAATTGATATGACATGAGTAATATCTTACACTGGTGTGTAATAAATAGAGAATACTACACACGTGCCAGTTGGATACCATTTATCTTATAACTAGTTGTTTGAAAATGTATCTAGACAGCAAAACCGAGTTGGATACGCTTTTAAAGAACCTGTTGTAAGATAAATGGTATCTATCGGACACGAATGTTGTATCTAATTCTTATATATCCTGAAAAATTAGTTTTAAAATAAATTTGAATACCTTCTTCAGACGAAAACCTATTAACTTCCCTAGTATTTGTAGTTAACTTGTGTCCAATCTAATTAAAATTAGCTCCACTATTACATGTGGATCTAACAGCAGCCCGTTGGAGCTCATGTCCAGTTGACCTTTCATTTCACCAGTCAAAACCTTACTTGCAAAATCCTGCCAGCGATTTGAATAGAACTTGAAAACATTCGGAATTATGCCGAGGGTATACGAAATAATTCAGGAGAATTACGAAGTATGCCGGAAACAAGCTGCAACACAGAAATAAGCACATGTTGACACCTACTACACATCATTTTTCTATTAATTGGGTCCGCAAGTGATCTACTCACATTTAAATTTAAACGAATCATAATGAGAAACGAAACGTCACTAATATACAGTTTAGATTTTTAGTCACAATATGACTGAATTGTTGATTTGACCAGTAAAAGTTCAGATGAGTGGATGGGATTGACTAGATGTCATGCTGATATTTTGTACATAGGGCCATACAAAGAGTAGCAGTTTGACAACAGACACTTGCCACAATATCGTTTTGACTTGGTACACAATAGTCCCAAATATAACAGCCTGTCTTATCGCAATTTCAGCTACATTTCGTAATGGTTCACTTTAAAATTACAGTATAAAAACACGTTACTAATACCTGAACAAAATATTTTCAATGGCAATTTTGTGTTTAATTTTTTCTAGCGTTCGTAAAAAGGGCGTGTCATGTACACTGTTTATTTTATTGCAAGGAGTTGCAAAGTGACGTCATTCGAATAACGACGTCATTTAAATCATAAAAATATTTGCTGCGCCAGTCTACCTGTGCAAATATTACACTAGTAAGATATTGAGTAATTGATATGACATGAGTAATATCTTACACTGGTGTGTAATAAATAGAGAATACTACACGAGTGCCAGTTGGATACCATTTATCTTATAACAAGTTGTTTGAAAATGTATCTTAGAGAGCAAAACCGAGTTGGATACGCTTTTAAAGAACGTGTTGTAACATAAATGGTATATAACGGACACGAATGTTGTATCTAATTCTTATATATCCTGAAAAATTAGTTTTAAAATAAATTTAAATACCTTCTTCAGACGAAAACCTATTTACTTCCCTAGTATTTGTAGTTAACTTGTGTCCCACATAGAAGTCAAGTTTAGGTTATCTTGTACATAATGGAGAGATCGATTCGACAATTTATTTTTTCCATGGATGTTATGACATTGGTGACCTGTTCATCACATAGGAGCAGCCAGTCGTATGTCTTTATATAGTTTTTTCGAATGTACGAAATTATTTGAAGATAAAATCCAGTTTGGGCTTCTTACAAATATTAAGATAACAAGAAACACATTGAATATACAGACACTGATTTTCGAAACAAGAAAATATGTTTAATATGTAACTTTCATCGTATAAATATTTTATTAGCCAGAAACATCTTACAATGCAGCAAGCTCAGGAATATCCCTTTAAATCAAATGTGTTCAGTGCGCCGTTAAAAAAAAAAAACTTCCTTCCTTCCTTCCTTTTATCAAAACTAACGAATGATGTTCTCACCAACGGATGTTTTATTTTTATTTTTTGGTTTGTTTAATGACGCACTCAACACATTATAATTACGGTTATATCGGCGTCGGACATATGGTTATGTCGGAAAAAAACCCCAGTGGTTAGCTGACGGGGATCGATCCTAGACCGACCGCGCATCAGGCGGGCACTGTACCACTGGGCTATGCTGCCCGCTCACCAACGGATGTGTAAGAATTCCATAAAATAAGGCTTTTTCAGTTTGAAAACAATAACAATGAATACATTGTGTTTAAATAATAAATTTC
>JAECMU010057043.1:5877-15986 GCA_016106625.1 Dracogyra subfuscus
AGTTTTGCAAGTTTAACACAAATTATATATATATATATATATATATATATATATATGAGACATGTATACATAATGATTACATAATATAGGACAAAAATATCCTTTGTAAGAGTCTCTACTGGAAATTAAACCAGATCAAAGGAGTTTGCTGGTATTGACGATACTAACACCTGCATTTCTCAAATCAAAATTATTTTGGGGGTATTTTTTTCTAAAGCTATTTGATACCAAAAACATAGCAATGATTTCTTCAGTAATAAGGCAACAAAAAAGAAGCAAAAAAAAAGTGGATTTTTTTATTTATAACATGACTCAATATTAAAAATTGCTAGTGACAAAGTTTTAACTCGCCATTTTATAAAATAAAAATTTTAAATTGTGAAAGCCAGCTGAATAATCATCATTTCTTGATGTTTGAAAATATAATATCGGATACTGAGATACTTTTTTTTTTTTTTTTTAAACATGCCCCTATTTTAGGTTTATTAAAGATTTTGCAGCAATGAAACTACCATTTGTGTAGAGAATTGTTAAAATGCAGGTGCAGTGAACGGTCAACAGCAGCATGTCTGGTTCAGCAGTGTGACACAAATAAGTTTTCTGAAGAGAAATCTGCACACATCAAATCCACCTACTCCGATCGCAAAGAATTAACAAGCGGGCTATTTTCTAATTAATATGTTTTCAGTCTGCCAGCTTGTTACTCGTCTCTTCAATTGTAAGCAAATCTTTGTTGAGATTCCGTTCATACGACAGTAGCTGGTACTTTGTTGTGTGCACATTTCTTCGTGTGTAATACTTCAAAATGTCACAATCAAATGCAAATAATCACACTTTGCTCACAACTTCCCATTTAATTCTGGACAAAGCTTAAATTTAAGTTTAAACATGAAAATAAATAAATAAAAACTTTTTTCCGTTGATGAATTTCCACTTGATAGATCTGTGTACTGGACAATTTCTTTTGGAGTTGCTAACACTCTTTCTTGTTCACAGTTAGCACCTCTTAATGAGTAAAATACAGCCTTAGAAATTCTTAACAGCAATCTGCAGTTTCAATGTACAAAAGCTGTTTCAAATTTTATTTGCACTGACATTTGAAAGCACCTCTTAATATGTAAAAGGCAGCCTTAGAAATTCGTAACAGCAATCTGCAGTCTCAATGTACAAAAGCTGTTTCACATTTTATTTGCACTGGCATTTGTATAATGATAAAGTATTTTATTTGTTTACCTGTACCAAGCTGCCTTCACAAGACGATGCGAAGTTCAAGGCTGTACTATGGCGTTCACTGGTATACATGGAATGTTTCGTCAAGAGTGTCGCACACAACGTATAAATATAACAGATCACCGAAAACCGATAAGTCTATTCTTTACAATGAAATCTATGTCCAGAAAAAAAGGGGACAGCTGGTTTTGCAAGTCGAGGTATGTTACCATGGCAACAATAATATATCAGCCGATTCAGCTTTAGATAAATGGGTAATACTGGTTAATCAGCAAGGTCATTGAAGACCTCTAATTCTCACCTCGGATCTGCCAATTGTCATCACTGCCATGGAAACAAGCTCTTCAAAAGTATGTATGGTATCTATTGGTATGCAACATTTAATCATACATTACCCATATTCAAAATACACAAAAACACATGTTGAGCATACAATTCTAGGTTTGTTAAACACTTCACACGTGTGACCATTTACAGTTGAACAAAAAACCCAGACATTTCAGTCCACCTCTTTCATGTTATTTATCCCCACACACACACATCTATAATTGCACACGAGCACTCACATGTACTCATCCACACACACACGAGCATGCACTCATCAACACACACACGAGCATGCACTCATCAACACACACACATGCACGCATGCACTCACGAACACACACGCAGAGCACCACAACCAACAATTAACACCTGTGGCTACACGTAGGTGATAGATGTTTTTTTGTAATTTTGTTTTTTTCTACTTCTATATTTCCTCCTCCTCCTCCACCACCCACCGGTCGTGGTCCAGCAGATGACTGCGATCAGTCAGCCGTGAACTAGAGGTCCGTTTTCCTCCACTGAACTCGACCGTGTGTGTACGATACAACAGAGCGTGAGAGAGGGGGGTGTGTGAGTCTTAGTACAGGCGGTTTGTGCGACAATCAGCCACAATCCGAAATCATCTTATGTGAGAACTGCCACCATTCAAGTATTTTCAAATCTAGTGTCCTCATAACTGAATAGATTGTGATCCGATTTCGCGTTTTGTTTAGGAAGATGTCAAAAAGGACTCAACTTCCACATTCAGACTACGTCCAACTGATCTTTTACCGGATCCATTGTAACAACTGTTAAGCCATGTCAGTTATCTGTTGAATGGTCTTCCTCATCTATCACACAACAGTATGCTGCCTTTCGTTTCGTCGTCTGTGAAGAGAATTCACTTCTTTCAATGTTGTAGAATTCACTTCCTTTAATGTTGTAGAATTCACTTCCTTTAATGTTGTAGAATTCACTTCCTTTAATGTTGTAGAATTCACTTTCTTTAATGTTGTAGAATTCATTTCTTTCAATGTTGTAGAATTCACTTTCTTTTAATGTTGTAGTTTCGTCATGGTCAGCATCACGTTTACAACAGAGATGTTCTGGTTGATCACAATGCTAGTCTGCCTTTGGATTCAAGTCGCTGATGAAAGCTGGGATGGGCATCGATGGTTACAGAATGAGTGGTTTGCCAGTCGTACTCCAGCTAGGGACTGCAATTCAAATGGGTGGTGGGCTGCCTTCTAGGGAATTAACAAAATAGCACTGGATGTTTTGAATGGTCGCAAATAGTACTCTAATCTTGTCGTGCCAACTCAGAGCGCGATGGAACTCTTCAGTATCAAGTACTTGGTCTTGTGTGATGCACGTTAATCCATCTCCGAGATGTCACAAACAGCAGTCTTTTTTTTTCCCTGCTAACAGAATTGTTTTACAACACATCTGAATCGCTGAAGACGTTTCTTTCACCTGTCCATCAAATGGAACCAACCTAAAGCTAGTGCTCGACATTCTCAACTGTCACAGCAGTCAATCTTTGATGTCCAAGTCCTACACCAGTTTCTGAAGCTTTGTATTCTTGGAATAAAGCGCTCTCCTACGACTGCAGTTTCAACAGCCAATCGACAAGACGAGTTGCTGGATGCGACAGAAGTGAATCAAAGAGAATATTACCCATCTCGTAGTAGTCTCCTCATTCCTGGTCTCACTCACAGGAGACCAAACACAGAGATGGGCGACACATTGCATTAGGAACTTTGGCGCGTCTCCTATCGAACATCCCATCACCTCTCAACAACTTGGAAGTTCATGTAGCACAAACTGAAAACCACCAACATGTTGAATGTTCGCATACACTGAATACGCTGCGACAAGTTGGCCGTTCACAGACTGGGCACGTGGGACGCGACGCACGCAGCCTAGCGAGGGTCAGCGCCGGGCCTCGCGAGGGTTAATGTTAATGCGAGTGATATGTTGGATGAGCGGGATTTTGATGACTTATTTATATGATACATGACTGGACACTTCCTGTGCAGACGATAAGCCTCACGGTCAGTTGACTGAAACCTCATTTCTTTCCTAATCATCTCTCCACTATGTTCGAAGTCTGCAGTCACTTTCATCATCACATTCATTTACCGTAATAACTGTCCCCATCAATTCACTCAATCAGGAACCGTCCACAATATTTTTCTTCCTGTCCTGTTACTTTCTGTCCCAAAACTGTTGTCACTTTATTCTCATCACCAGAAACCGTTAAAAACTTCAACATTTCCTTCCTTGAGATTACTTTTCTGTCTAGTCGGTACACTTAATCGGTAACCCGACACAATTTGTCGTTTCCTGTTGTGCGGTTACACTTCGTCCCAGTCGTTAGTCGGTCGACAGTAATCTGCCTCAACTTGGTCGTTAAATACACACAAACACACCAAGTTATATTTCCATTTCTGCACGCGGCTTCGTTCTAAGAGACGACACTTGATAAACCGACAACCTCTCCCATAGAAATGACAGAAGTACTTGTGCTTTCTTTTGTTCTAATGTTAAGGTTTCCCCCGTGTCCTACGGTCAACAAATGAATGTACACAAAAACTACTCTCCAGTGAGTGTTCAATCGGGTCATGCACAGCAAGGCTAATGGAAGTCCCACGAATGATGTGAAATTTTGTACAAAAATATAATTTACAAACGTTTCAGTTCTGGAATTCACACCACGCATCACACACCTCAGCCTTGCAAAGTCAACTAAAGTACGATATATACCCTGGAAGGAGGCGTGGGGACTTATAACGGGGGGGTGGTGTTTGAGAAATATAGACTTCAAGCAAATTTGTTATTTCAATTTCATTTAAAAAAGTACTGCCACCAACAAACTACTCTTTTTATCCGACAAACTACCCTTTTATCAGTCTGTTTTCAATGCTGAGGTTGAAATGCAACCATTTCATCTGTCAAGTTTATACATGTACGTTTAGCATTCTATGACAGGCAGTCGTTTAAAAAAACACTATATTTCAACCGTTGCAAGTATTACTGAAAACCATCTACACAGATATACAGAAACACAATTTTAACCTCCAGATAATTCTTTAAATTCGTTTGTTCAGGCAAAACTTTGTGTAAACTAAACATGGCGGGATCCCGACATACCCCCCTACCTCACTCCAGTAAAACCACAATGTTTAGCTGAATCTGCAAATTGACGCAAAGCTGTATTTACTAGTCAAGTCTCTCGGCAATGGCAGCCACTATTCAGATCTGAACAGCATAGTTTATGTACATCAGTTATTTAACACAAAACCATACTATGATTTTGTTAATAAGATAAAATTGAGTTTTTGGTGAATAAAACTAAAACACTGCGACAGGTGGCGTGAATTCGAGAACATCTCTTTTGCACAAAATAATTCTATGTACATCTCATCAAATATTGTTTTAGGAAGGGTTTTTTAAATATATGTTTTAATCATCATCAACGCCTCATTGCATTTCAACAAATGAATGACAGCTTTAACACAACACCCTAGTATCACTGAAATTTACAAAGTCCTTTTCACCATGCCTACATTTCACTGCAGCAAATGTAACATTCAATGCTTCGTACAGAGAAAACAAATTCAAGAGGCAAACTGCATTATCTGCATTTCAGGAATACAATAACATTAAACATTCAAAAATAACATCTTCCCAAAAATCCTCCTATATATATTTTTTTACACGAACAAAAAGTTGTCGTAGTGATAAGCTCTTCAAACAGGGTTAAAAACGGACAACAATAACCATTACTTTTGCCACTGTGAAAGAATGAGATGGTGAAAATGACTGTCTACTTCAGCTTCAGACCAGTGTGTTTAAAACGTAAAGGGCATGCAGCCACGGTTAACTGTAATGTCCGTGGCCGTGCATATCAAGACATAGTTTGGCGACTCAGTTTGTCAAGAGCTTAGAAACATTTTTATCATAATCTGAACTCTTGACAAATGCATGTTAAACCAAATAAGTTATTTTTGTCTGTACAGTTAATAAATATAGCAATAGACCAACAAAGTTTGTAGATCATAAAACGGCCTACAGGAATCATTTTAGCACTTGTATTACCCACCAACTCACCCAGAAAATAAAATTACAAGAAAAAGAATTACAAGAAAAAGAATTCAGCAAATTTTCCAGCTTTCTTTTTCTTCGTTTGTTTTTCTTTCTTTCTTTCTTTTTTCATCATAATATGATGTACTGGGGTGCTATTTTTGAAATACATTTCACATTATTACAACAATTACATTGCATACAGGTGGATAGTTTCACATTTTAGGCAAATTTCATTAGATGGTCGTTTCAAATAGCCATTCACATTTACATTTACCACCTGTCAGTTTACTTTGGGGTCTCGATTATCTGCATAAATATCAGACATCAAATCATGCAGAATTAATACATTGTGTCTACATGTTCCAGAAGTTAAATTGTGCAACGGCACATTTTGCATGTTTTCTAGTAATACACCGATGACATTCGTTGGGTGTTAGCACCGTTCAAACCAAATGCCTGCCTCAACTGACGGCAAGTTAAACACACGAGACAGACATTTTGGAAACTTTTAAATATATTTTTTTCAGAGAAGCTGGAAAACTTGTATGAAGTCGGTTTTCCGTTAGACTTTGCTTTATCCTGTAGGCAAGCTGACTCTTGATTGGTTTAATCCACCCCAACCAGCCCGCATATTACAACAACAGTAATTAAGCAGTTTGTTTTCAGCTCTTTTTGTTTCCCTAACTTGCTATGTATCTAACATAATGAAAAAAAGAAGATTAAAAATAAAAATCAACAATAATAATAATCTGCTTACATAACAGCACATTCCAACACTTTTGAGTTGTGCCAAGCAGATAACAAAAAAGAAAGAAAATTAATTTACAAATTCTTTGGCTGAATAAACATTACAGGAACTGCTTGTTTAAAAAAAAAAAAATATCTTATTCGAAAAATATCCTGGACAGAAATCTGTGTCAGTAAGTTATGTACACTTGTAATTTGGCCGTTTTCTTGGAAATATCAGAAGACGAAAAATGTTGTTTTCTTTTTAAAAAATGGACGAATTTTGACCAAATTCTGCCTGCGGTTGTATCTCTTTCCAAATGGTTGTCATGGAAACAGTTGTTCAGCGTGCGTCTGGCCCGTCGGCGAATTATTCTGGGTCATCGTCGTCACGCTCACGGTGGAAGTCTGCGACATACAAGGACGGGTCGATTTGTTTCGGGATGGGTTTGATTTCTGTTCCCAACTCCTGCTCAATCTTGTGCAGCGCAAATCTGAAGGTAACAAAGAAAACATTAATTTTTTATTCCTCTCTGGCACATTCTTAAAGCTGCAAGAACAATCTTTCAATATTATTAGATATATTTTGGGTTTTTTGTTTAACACCACAACTAGAGCACATTTAGTAATGCTCAACTACTGGATGTCAAAAATTTGGTCTTTGAGAGGAAACCCGCTATATTTTTCCATTAGTAGCATTGGATCTTTCATATGCACCATCCCACAAACAGGATAGCACATACCTCGGCCTTTGACATACCAGTTGTAGTGAACTGGCTGGAACGGAAATAGATCATTGGGCCCACTGTAGAGGATTGATCCTACACCGACCATGCATCGAGTACGCGCTTTACCACTGAGCTACATCCCGCCCCATGAATGTTTAACAACATATTGGCTATTGGCGTCACAAAAAGTATATGAAAATATTATTTGTATAATTATGTAAAACCAGTGTTAAGGAACTGTCAAGGAAAATAAAACACAATACATAAAATCAAGATAAGTGTATTTTAAAATTTTGTGTAGAAATAGTGTTTTAAAAACTTTCAAATGAATTTTGTTTGAAATTTAAAGGGACATACCCTAGTTTTTAAACACTAAGACATAGTTTTGACCGTTAGAGGCGTTTTTTTATAACTGAAATCATACTTTACTTAAATTTTATTGTTTAAAGTATCCATTTCCGTACATTCGAAGTGTTTTTGGTCATCCTGATGTTTTTTAATATCACAAAAAGCATTTCTCATATTTTTAAAAAGGCAGGTGCCTCTGAGAAGTAACAGTTACATAGTCGAGTTTTATTCTATTTTAGAGGGTATTTCACCATTTCAAAGTCAAAGACTCATGTCTCACTCAATTGTAACTTTATCAAAATGTGTTACAGGTTTGTAAATTAAACTAAACTTATTGTTAATTTTCATGAACTGAAACTAGGGTATGTCCCTTTAAGAGATTCCACAACATTTCTGTTACCAAATAGATTTTTTCGTCATCTTCAGATGATCACTCCACCAAAATCATAGTTATCACACAAAAAATAAATTAAAAGAATATTTTTGGTCAATATGAAACTATAGGACTGTTTCTTTAATAGACCTGCAAACCTTAGAATTTCCAACAGCTTGCTCTGAATGTGCACGTAAAGCTCTATGACCTGACCTGACCTGACCTGACATTAATATATATATTTTTTAATTTTAAAGACCAGCTGAAGGAATGTAAAAACAAGGTCACTTAAAATACCTACAAGTGTCTAATTTGATTCTGTCAACAACATACTATGCGAGAGATCTTTTTTTTTTTTTTTTTTTTTTTTTAACGACGCACTCAACACATTATAATTACGGTTATATTGGCGTCGGACATATGGTTACGTCGAGAAAAAACCCCAGTGGTTAGCCGACGGGGATCGATCCTAGACCGACCGCGCATTAGGCGGGCACTGTACCACTGGGCTATGCTGCTCGCTGCAAGAGATGTAAGCTGGGCTTTACCTGTCATCATAAGTGATGAGGTTTATGGCAACGCCAAGATGCCCATATCTGCCGGAGCGTCCAATTCTGTGCAGGTATGTTTCTGCGTGTTTGGGGAAATCAAAGTTGATCACAACGTTCACCGCCTGAATGTCGATACCTCTTGTGAAGAGATCTGAAACCACGACAACAATCTGTTAGTCCCAAACACAACAAGTACTGCATATAATTCTCGAATCCTGTTATTCCTAAAAATAAAGTACCATACTTAACTGAATTCAGCACATTAAAATTTGATACATTTACTTGCCAGAGTTGCACATGCCAAATTTTATATTTCAACTGGACAAAGGTGCAAGTATAAAATTTTATAATCTAACTTCCACTCCCAACACAGAACTAGCTGGTAATTACACATTTTAAAAACAAATAGCAAATTATTTTATAATGTGGTGAAATATTTACATGTAAAAAATAGATATTTTGTTACAAAAAAAATGTTTCTGCAATTTTTCAAGTTTTATAGATAATTTGGCAAAATTGCTTGCCCTGACACACATTTTTAGGCAACATTTTGTTTTCAAAATCTTAATTAGCAATATTTCTAGTCAATTGAAAATTGATCAGCAACTACTGTTTAATGTTTTGAAATTGCTGCCCTTGAAATTCAGACAAGTTTGCTACGGCAGTTATGTGCTGTCTCAAATCAATTTTGCAACGGCACTACGACGACGATTCTATATTGAGCTTCTATACTGAAATAAACAAATATATATTGATTGAGGAAACTGAGCTACACACAATAAATTTATGCTTTTTTCTGTGATCTGTAATTGGACAGAGTTCAGAAAGAAATGCCTACAGACTTTTCACCACTCAGATTTGTGACGGCAATGAAATGCTGTTGAAAATCAAGTTTGCGATAGCTTTTGTGACAGCATTGCCGATTGCCGCCGCGAATTTCGAGGGCTGAAATTGTGTAGCGATCTCTGAAACTGGTGTAGCAAATCATGAAGTGAATCGTGAAGCGAATCGTGAAGTAACACTGAACACTCACCTAAAGCACATTTATTTATTAATCATCAGCTATTGGATGTCAAACATTTGGTAATTTTTCACATGTAGTTTTATAGAGAGGAAATGTTTACATTAGCAACAAGAGATGTTTTATATGCACCATCCCACACAGGATAGCTCAGACCAGTCTTCAATATACCAGTTGTGGTGCACTGGCTGTGACAAGAAATACCACGAACTGGTCCACCGACGGGTCAATCCTAAACAGGTTGTGCATCAGTCTGGGCTACGTCCCACCCTTTTTAAAGTGCAAGTTGTGTACAAAATATTGCCTCTCAGAATCATACTTAAGTCGTCATTCTTTCTCTGAAGCAGAACTGACAAAATATTTTCATCACAGAAACAACAAAACTTAGTGAATTATTTATATTCAGTTTTTGTACTTTACAGTTTTTATCATAAAGATGAAAACAAAACAACTCCAAAACATCTCCAAAACAACCAAGATTTTACAATATTTTATAGACAATTTTTTGTGATTTTACAATATTTTATAAGACATATCTACTTTTCAGAGACTATGGTCTAAAAATCTATTTTCCAGTGCAGCATGTACCAGATTTTTTGGAACTATCTGCCCAAGCTGCTCGAGCATAACTAGTTTAATAAATCTACTTGGTTATGGCTCAAAACTACCACATTTTATAAATCAAAAAGACCAAACAAACATCTGATATGTACATCCATTTATCTTCAACCGACTGA
>JAECMU010057050.1:0-10082 GCA_016106625.1 Dracogyra subfuscus
TATATATGGTAGTAATATGGGATTTTAAATGATCTTAGGGTCAAAATGGATAGGTAAAATGATCATTAAGGGGAGAAAAGAAAGGGAAATGGGAAAGAAAGACATAAAGGAAAGGTTTGTCTATCAACATCCATATATTTTGGGGTTTTGTTAACTAACTGTTTCAAGTGGGTGTCTAATGTAGTAAGAACAACACTTGGTATCCTAGAAATATAAATGAAGTTTGGTAAAAATAGGTGAGGTTCAAAAAGAAGTATGGCCAGCAGTTTTCTTGTTTTTTTATTTTTAATATTTTATTTTTTACATTTCCAAACAAGCTACACAGTTGTTGTTGTTGTTTTTTGTTGGGGTTTTTTGTTGTTGTTTTTTGTTGTTTTTTTGTTGGTTTTTTTTTTAATATATATATAAACTATAAAGAAAGAAACGGGATGTGGAGGTGGACAGCGAAAGAAGTTGAGAGATAGGGGGAGTTGCCAGATCGGGAAGAAATGAGATGGAATTCAAAGAAGAGAAAGGGAATTCAGAGAAGAGAAAGGAAAGGGGGCAGTGGGATAACAAAAGATAATAATAAAAAATAATAATAAAAAAAAGAAAGAAAGAAAGAAAGAAAGAAACGGTTACCATCCTTATTTAAAGAAATATTTAGGATTTTATGTAGGCCCATCAGCACTAAAAAGGTTAAGCCATAACAAGTTAACACGTGACGTCAACGTTTGAATTTCAGTTATGTCATCGTATAGGACTGCAGCGACGCGTATTATTTGTGTAATTTATATTCTTCGCCAAGGAATCTCAAGAAAAACAAAACAGCAGAATAAGGCACTTGTAGTGTTGTAAAATGCACCTTTAAATGAACTATTATTTAAACTCCTTTTATAAATTTTGGCAAATCTAATGTACAATTTCAAAAAATAAAATAAAATGTAGATTACTTTATGTGTAACTTTGTATACACAAAGACGGGGCGTTACCGGCCTCGGTAGTTTCGTGGTTATGCCATTGGACATACGGCTAGTAGGTACTGGGTTCGAGACGCGGTACCGGCTCCCACACAGAGAGTGTTTTAAGCACTCATTGGTAAGACCACAACACCGACTTCTCTCTCACTAAAATCCACTAACAACTAACCACTAACCCACTGTCCTAGACATAATAAACTAACGAGTCCATCAAGTAGGGGCGATCCTACGATCTACCACACCTCATGCGGGCGCTCTACAATTGAACTACTACCTCAGTTACCTCCACCACGTCTCACCCACACACCCACCCTCCCAACACCCGAGAAAAACGGGTTATCTACGTCTCAATGGTACAATATTTTGAAATTTATTTCAACTGATTTTCGTGCTTATATCCAATTAAGGTTCAAGCACACTGTCCTGGACACACACCTCAACTATCTGGGTTGTCTGCCAGGACAGTGGGCTAGTTGTTAATTGGTAGTGGTTAGTGAGAGAAGGAAGGAAGGAAATGGTTTATTTAACGACGCACTCAACACATTTTACTTACCGTACGGTTATGACGTCTGAGATATGGTTAAAGACAACAGCGATGTTGAGGGAGGACACCCGCTGTCACCACTTCACGGGCTACTCTTTTCGATTAACAGCAAGGGATCTTTTATATGCACCATACCATATACAGGATAGCACATACCACGGCCTTTGATGTACCAGTCGTGGTGCACTGGCTGAAGCGAGAAATAGCCCAAAGGGCCCACTTAGGGAATCGATTTCATACCGATCACGCATAAAGCGATCGCTTTACCACTGGGTTATGTCCTAGTCGAGCAGAATAAGGGTTATACCTTGAACTAGGGTACATCAGATGTTTTATGATGGTTTTAAGTTATTTAGGGTATCCTGATTCAGAAACTGCATGATGACACTTTGTCATCATTGAGCATTTTTTGTAGGACCATTTTAAAAACACCACCCAAGGCCAAAAAATTACAGGTTTTTTTCAGTAAGCTCAATGTGTCATGCTATAATTCCCTATAAGTATTAAGTTATTAGGAGACCTGTACATGTATAGATAACTAAAGAAGGAAACAACAATATTATAGGCACATTTCAGACAAGTTTTTGGCAGCCATCTTGGTTTTCAAAATGGCCGCCATTGGGTTTTTAAAAAGTCATTTTCATCAAAATAAGCATGCATTGTATGGGGATTGTTGCAAATATCCTGCGCCATACATTTGTAGAAAGTGGTGCAAGACAACTCTGCTGTTCGACATGAACAGTTACTCCTGGAGCAGGCATTTTCAGAAGTACAGCTACATGTACATGCCACTACTTTAATAAGCTCTGGTGGAGCAACGGCAGACACGCTATTTATAACTTCCCACCAAAAGTCTGATATGTTCACATTCGGTGGGTTCTGCTGATCAGTAGCTTTCCACAACATTGTTTGTAAATGTACTCTCTTGATCTGCTCAACCAAAGCAGGATCAGTAGGAGGCAGACTTTTGATTTTCGGAGTATCTCGTTTTCAAATGGTTCATAGTGTTGTATTGTTTCGATGTGTACAGTAAACTAACAAACTGCTGTCCAGCTGTGATTACATCATGAAGGCTTGCCTCTTGTTCTCCAAGTACCTCCAGACCCACGCCATGCTTCAACATTACTGACACAGCAGATGCTTTTCCCTTACCAAACAGGTGGCTGACGGTGTTACATCCTGTGATGGCATGAACTGCTAGGAGCTGGAGAGATTTGTTACCAAGTTTTTTAACTGTGGTATTAATGTCAATCACTAGACCATAAGCTTTTCTCATTGAATAGGATATTGCCACTTCCAGCAGAAGAATACTAGCAATACAAATATATCAGTATCATCAGACACCATATGAATATATTTTTTGTTTTCTTTGATAATGATGGACTTCACACAGCTAATGATGTTACAGTCAGCTTCTTCGTGATCACCCTGCAAGATTTCAGGATAGGTGGCAGAGAGAGTAGCCGTGACACTAACTGACCGTCCAGGTGCATCCATCCCATTTTCGGTCACTGGAGGAAGATCAGGATATGGCGAGTGTGATTGGTTCCAGACAGTTGCTATATAGTGTGAACACATGATGTGAAACTTTGCTGCACCTGAGGTTGGTGACAGTCTCTTGTGGACGACCGATACAAAACAAGTTGAATCGTGCTTTGTTACAACCTCGGACACGCCATATATCTTACAGATGAATTTCGCTGCTGATATAGCTATGTTTTAGTGAGAGTGCACTTGCCAAGGCCATCCAGATCAGTGTGATGTTGTTGGAACACCGTCCAGGCTGTGTTCTTACCATAGCCACTGTGCTAAGACACACTATCACAACTGGTTATGTGTCCACTTGATCAGCAGATAGCAGTATGCGAATTTCATGTACTCGAAAATACTTAGGAGCCTTCGATGACCCAGCTTTCATATAGAGACGTGTACATCCCATACTGTCATAGTGTGCTATAAGTAGAAGAAGCACTAACACAACTATCGTTTTTATATCAGCACTGATACAGTGCAAAATCAGCCGGGTATCCGCTTCTTCGTGTTCAGTGAGGAGACATCGAGATCTGGATTAGATGACTTGACAGTGGTCGCTTTGGCGAACAACCCTGCTACTGCAACCACTGGTTCATCTGCTGGGCTGTGTGTCATAAAGCTAGACAGTCTGATGGGAGAGGAACTGATGCATTGTTTTCTATTTTACAACGTATTGGTCAGTGGCTCTGCTTGCATTTGGTTCTTGTGCCTGCTTTGATTGATTCGTCTTGATACCTGTCGGAGACTACATCCATCGTCTGGTATTTTGCTCCCATCTTGAACACAGTGTTAGGAAAGGTGTTGGCATAGTCCCCAAACGTTCAAATGTCAGGCGGCTTTCCAAGTGCCATCACAAGTGCTTGGCTTTCAGTGAGCAGACAGCTCGAGAGTAAAATTTGCAGGGGTTTGGACTTGTTGCGTCAGTGTGTTTGCTAACAAAGACTTGTCGGTGGAATGCAGACTACCACTACTTGTGGCCAAAGATAGTGGGACGGCCATGAGTTCATGCTGGAGGATGTTTTCTAGGTTTACCTCGCGCCCTGCTCTATAAGCTGTTATGAGCCTTTGTAGAATGTTTCTGTCCACTTTGATAAGCATTTGCTTGCCCTTGGAAGGTTGTACGATTTCATACAAAGAGGCAAATGTCTTGGTCTTATTCTTTTGAAGGGTGATTTAAGATCCTGGTGCTGTTCACTATCTGGAGGCTCACGCAGATGTTTGTCCACAAATACTTTCATTTGCGCCTGTCCAAGGTGTTCTGCACTAAGCAGAGATTCTTGAATCACAGGCGTCACCACATCCTTGTTGATTATGTTCCTCAATGTGTCACCACCATCAACGCAATCTAAGTAAAATTAGCTCCATTATTACATGTGGATGTAACAGCAGCCAGTTGGAACTCATGTCCACCAATCAAAACCTTACTTGCAGAATCTTGACAGTGATTTCAAAATAATTTAAAAACATTCCGTGTGTATACGACATGTTTTGTGTGAATTACAAATGCCTTATTTAGACCAGTAAAACTAATTTTAATCAGATTGCTAACAACACTGCGAGACTACTATGTCCAAGTAACATTTCGTCTGTAAATAATAATTAAAATATTGACCAATTTATACTGCTTTTATAACATTATTTGGCAGCATACAAATTCTAAAAATATCAGGCGACTTTATTTTGGTGGCCGCAGTACAGTGAACCATACCAATACGTACGCGATTGGTTATCAGTCTTCAATTTTACATTACAAATTATGTATTTATTATTTAAAAAACCCTTCAGTTATATATTACAAATTATTTATTTTGAAAAGTAAAACGTGTTTTGAGGCATTCGTAATTCACAAGAAACATGTTGTATACCCTCAGGATAATAGGGAATGTTTTCAAATTATTTTCACTGGGATGATTCTGCAAGTAAGGTTTTGATAAGTGGACATGAGCTCCAACTGACTGCTGTCAGATTCACATGTAATAGTGGAGCTAATTTTAATTAAATTACCATCAACGGTACAACTATGCTGCTGTTATCAGAGTCGTCTTTCTCCATCCTACTTTCCGTGCACTCATGTGTGTGTACTGATCGTCTTCATTGTCCATTGTCAGTCTCAGCATTACTGTTGTCTGAGAAGCTATGACTGTTCTCAGATTATACGACAATGTCCATCTACTGAGTGCGGAAACTATTCTGGTGATACCTACTATGTCCCCACTCTTCTTTCCTGTAGCATTTAGCCCTTATGTACTTTGTTCTGGTGAAACCTGAATGAAGCGTCGATCTGTGCATTTTACTACGACGTTGCATTCCTAGAACTCAAGGACGTCTTTTGGTGGTAGAACCGACATCACAGCCACATACACAGTACCCCACCTGGCGTAGTTAACATGATCGTACCTGAAGAGGAATGGCTGCATACGTTTGAATGCATATAGGTGGAGATGCTATGATCCATCACGTTGCGCTCTTGTGAAGCAGAGTAGGATGCTGACCATAATCATATAGTCCCACCAGAATTCAGCATTTGGATCATCAACAGCAAGTGCTGCAGCGAACTCTTTTATGGGCCACTGAAATCTGTCGGTAGTCAGTTTGTCGACCATCTGTGCAGTGTGATCGGTGTCTATGGATGTGCAGACATCTGTCAGTTCTGCTCTCAGTGTAACATCAACCCCATTCAGATACGTATAGAGTCGTGGAAGGATTATTTACCAAATAGTCTGTAGGGTACGTTTGTGCACCCTGATGGTACGTGTTACCCCTTTCCTATTATGACATGCTGCGCAGCAATGGCTCCCAAAAACTCACACAGAATTATTGAACGTTAAAAACAACCATTTTTGACATCAAAACTGAATACCGGTATGGTATTGGATTCCCCATATATGAAAACCTACAAAAGCACATACCTTGCTTAGTCAAAATGATATATACATAAATATATTTCAGCCCGGCGGTGGTGGTCATCTTGAATATCTCAATTGTGAGGCATTATCGGCCATTTTTAAGCTGGGCATACAGCAGATTTAAGTTTAGAACCACTCAATATCCCCCAAAAAATTTGTATGCCCTAAATTAACACCATTTGCCTTTGGGGTTAAACATTTTTGAAAATTGATCCAGTCTATTATGTTGATGCACATACTAGCAAATCACTGCTAGACTAATAACATGACAGTGAAATAGGTAACCAGCAGTGGGAATGCAACATTAAATCAAATACTAGTATATTTGAACTGGTATCTGATAATCTTAATTATTTTTTATTACAAGTGGTAGTATTGTGAAACACAAATTTAGAATGGCGGCCATTTTGAAAACCAAGATGGCTACCAGTAATCTCCCCTGGAATTTAACTATGTTTTTTTTTTAATTATTATTATTTGTAAAATAGGTAGATAACTTCTAATAACTTTATACAATGGTTCATTATATCACGACAATGGGCGTAACTAAACAAAAACACAACAAAAAACAATATTATTTGGGCATGGGGTGGTGTTTAAAATGGCCGTAAAAAAAGAATTGCTCAATGATGACAGAGTGTCATCATGCAGTTTCTGAATCAGGATACCCTAAATGACATAAAACCATCATAAAACATCTGATGTACCCTACTTCACGGTTAGGTCATATTTTGGCATCTGGCAACCCGACTATCCAGCCCACAGGCTAATGAGAGAGAAGATGTAATGGTCTTACATCTACACATTGAATCGTTTAAACTTGCTCTGGGTGAGAGCCGGTGCCGGGCTGCGAACCCAGTACCTATCAGCCTTATGTCCGATGACTTAATCACGACGCTATCGAGACCGGTTTATAGTTTGACAAATGACTTCTTGACATGGTCGTATGAACTCAGTGATAAACTCACAAAATTACAATGGTGGGCGGACCATCGTAAGTTAAACAGACACGAAAACACTGATAAGTTTCATAAAAAAAATTGCCGGTTTTATTCATGTGTATTATGTGCTGGGAGGGTTAAGTTTTTCTCTTTTTTTCTTCTTCTTTTTTTTTCTTTCTTTTTATGACGCAGTTATCAATTCTTAGACCACAGGTCCGAAGGCGTGTAGACACTGGGTTCTCATCTTATTACCAGCTGCAGATGAGAATAAATACCCCATTTTATATTGGAGGAGCACGGACACTTAACTCGGCACACCCTTAACCCATAGATACCAACTAACCTAGGTTCTCATAAACACGGGCAACCTTTTTACTTTCAAATGTTTTAGGCATGCCCCACCCTCGACCATGGATTTTAGGTATCGTAAGTTCTGTTCGCAACAAGCACTTAAGATATATACGCCCATATATAGACCAAGGACAATGTTCTTGTATCGTAATTATACGGTGATACGAACAAATCCAGCTACTGGTACAAACTGTTGTTATCCACGCCTGTGTTAAATATACGAAGTGGACACTCGTGTACACATCCGTGATTTTGATACTACGATCATTTTACCAACTACAAATCGGATTAACTCGTTTTACGGGTAACAGAACCTTACCGGTTATTTCGGTGGTAGGACGTGTTGGTAGATAAAATGGGAATACAATGAAGTAAAGTCCACTCCACCAGAAAACTACTGAGTTGAAAGAGCTTCCAGTTTAAGATGTCATTTCAATATGTAATATTCTTTACTAATAATAACATACAAAGTCTAAAATTGTATTAATAATAACGTTATATGTTTCAGCTATGCACAGTTTCTAACACATTACCAAGCGACATCTGTATACTAAAGATATAATTTGGAACAAACGTTTATTATTGTACAGTAATTGAGCAATTGTACTCCATTAAAACACAGGGGCGGGGCGTAGCCCAGTGGGACAGCGCTCGCTCGATGTGCGGTCGGTCTGGGATCGATCTCCGTCGAAGGGCCCATTGGACTATTTATCGTTCCAACCAGTGCACCACGACTGGTATATCAAATGCCGTGGTATGTACTACCCTGTTTGTGGGATGGTGCATATAAAAGATCCCTTGCTGCTAATCGAAAAAGTAGCTCATGAAGTGGAGACAGCGGGTTTCCTCTCTCATTATCGGAGTGGTCCTTAACCATATGTTTGGCGCCATATAACCGTAAATAAAATGTGTTGAGTGCATCGTTAAATAAAACATTTTTTTCTTTCTTTTTCCATTAAACCCCCAAATGAACAAACAGCAACAACAAAAAAGACAAATAAATTTAAAAAACACACACAAAAAACACAAAACAAAACACACCAAAAAAACATAGTCTGTTTAGTGCAAACGCACCTATAGACATTGCTAGAACGTTATTACATTTTGCGTTCAGTATCGTTGATTTGCAATGACATCAACGGAGGAATGCTAAAAAATAGTGTACTTTAAGTGACCTGAAGAGTTGGGAGACTGCAGGGACTGCGTGATATTCATCTTTTGTTTTCAAGTATCTCTGTCTTTTTTCACTGTGTTTAAACAGCACCCTGACTGTATGCTGATCCCAGTGTCAATATGACGTGATAAGAAATTCAAACAGGTTTCAAAAGGCGTCACCACATGGTCGGGATAAGATTACGACTGTCAACTGATTGCAAAGGCTGACTCAACTTTTTAGGTAGTAATGAACCAAATAACTACCGGCTGGGTCAAAGTTCGAGGTGCACCAAACTTTTGATAGAGAAGAGAACACCTCAAGTCCTGTGATTGGTGATAAATATGAGTGTGTTAGTTGCAACAAAAAAAAAATTAAAAAAAAAATGTGTTTTATTTTTTATTTCATTTAGTACCACTGTGTCAAGTAGCCTTGTGTTTGCTTGTGTTTGAACCATATATAGGGTATCTGTAGTACTCGAATTTTTTGCGGAACTAGGGTAGTAATAGACGCTACCCATTATCTCAGAAATAAGCAGCTTCACCCCCAATTTGTTTTCCTGATTCCCTTTAAGGGTGAGGGGTGGTAGTATTTATATCCGTGGCGTTTATGTCGATTGATCCGATTCAGGTATCAGTTTTAGCCACAAATGTTACTATTGTCGTCTGTGGGATGTGATTTAGCGGTATACACTCAATAACGATTGTTTTTGTGCGACGGAGCGCGGGAAACGGACGTGTAAACCACGATAGTTTGAAATCAGTGCTATTGATAACCATATAAATGATTTCTTATGCGTTCGTATGGCCGTTTTTCCGGCAACGCCGCTGTCAAAACAGTATTATGAAAACAAAAGTCCTAAATGGTTGAGTATGTAGGTAATCGGTAAAACGGTCGAGTCAGGTGAGCTGTGATCGGAAGATCGATTCCCATTGCTGCAACTATTTTGTTGTTTGATTTAAAACAGATTGTTAATGAATATAATGTATATATACAAAATGATTGGGCACAGGTTATCCAACTTACGAGGCCTTCTACTAATTACATATTGTTGTTGTAGTAATTGTAGTAGTTGTTATTGTTGTTATTGTTACTGGTGTTGCTGTTGTTCGTGTTTCAGGCATGTGTCTGTGGCGCGTACGTCAGACACAAGTGCAATGTTTAGTCGAACAAGATGATAAAATTTGCTTAAAACATGTTTTTGTTAGGATATGTAAGAAATATAATAATACATTTGTGTTCGTTAGATACTATTTATCTCACAACTAGCTGTTTGTTTAAAAACGTATCAAATTCCCGTTCGTTCGTTAGATACATTTTAAAACAACTCGTTGTGAGATAGTATCTAACGGTCACTCATATATTATTATCCATGTATTGTTTTCTCGTGTATACGGCCGCGATAACGTATCACACGTATGACGCAATATCAACTGATTGTTAATGCTCAAGCAGTTTCCATATATGGACAGTCACATGTGTATATTCTTGGAAACTAATATCTTGCACTATATCAGCCGTTGAACCACTTAAGACACACTAGATGAGTAAAGGTGTATTTTTGTCTGTGCTTTGTCTTGACAAACTTAACAGACACGATAAGCTGGTACATTGCATACATTCTAGGCCATCTGGCGATTCACAAACAAACCATGTGTAAGTCACGTGTTTAATATCTTAAAGTTGATCTTTAAT
>JAECMU010057052.1:0-14773 GCA_016106625.1 Dracogyra subfuscus
AGACGTTTTTTTCTTCTGGATTTGGTACTGTGCGTAAATAGCAAAGAAATAATGTGTGAAATAATTGTGTTGATTTAATTACAAATAAGAAAATCACACCACTTTTAGTCATGCACAGGAACCTTTTCCCGCTAGTATAGATATTACTAAACGAGCTTGCCTGTCATACCATTTTTATGAAATGAGTGAACAGTTTTGGTATTTAACGAGTGAAAGTGAGTATATCAATACTGTTCACGAGTCTTATAAAAATGGCATGACAGGCAAGTTAGTTTAGTATTTTATTTATTACACACCAATTGCAAAGAATCTGCTATGCAGAAGTAAGCACATGTCGAGACCTACTACACGTTATTTGGGTCAGCATGTCATCTACGTCACGCAAATATTACACTAGCTAGATATTAAATGATTGTTATTACATGAGCAATATCTTACACTGGTGTGTAATACAGACAATGAAGAAAAATGGATGAACAGAATGAATGAACGACAATAAATAACAGAAACAAAAATACTTGATGGATGAATGGACGGGTGGAATAGGTGATGAATGAATGGATGGATAGATGAATGGATGAATGGATTTTTAAATGAAGGAATGGAGTATTTCTTGTAAGTTGAACTTAGTTCATGCTATAAAAATGACTGTATTATTTTAAAGTTGCAATCTCGGGTATGATTAGGATTATTAATTATTAATATTTAACCATTTAAGTTAAAAGCGAAAACACACGTTTGATAAAGTTGTGAACCCCCCCCCCCCCCTCCCGATTTTAATTCTATAATAAGGGAAGTGAGATTTCAGCTTGAAATATAATGAATATTCATTACTTTTTAAGAAACTGCACGTCGAGGTATCATCAAGGAGACCGGACTCTGAGGTGAAAATAAAGAAAGGAAAAACCCCAGAGAACGTCGTCGTATTTGATTCAGTATTTAAAGGTATGTATCATTCAAGACTAGTCCACCGACCTTGGTGATGTCTGGTTAAGCACTCAGATATATTGAAAGGGGTTGCTGTCGGGTTTCTTCCTGTAGTGTTGCAGAACACCATGCTTGAACCTGAATTGGATATAAGCATCAGCATTAAAACAATGGTATAGTGGTTAAACCATCGAATATAAGGCTGGTAGGTACTGGGTTCACATCCAGATACCAGTTCCCACCCAGAACGAGTTTAATGACTCAATGGGTTGGATGAAATGCCACAGCACCGACGTCTCTATCACTAACCAATGACTACTAACTAACCATTAACCCACTGTCCTGGACAGACAGTCCAGATAGTTGACGTGTGTGCCCAGGACATCGTGTTTGAATCTTACTTGGATACAAGCAGTGAAATAACAATAAATGAATGAACGAACGAACGAACGAATGAACGAACGAACGAACGAACGAAAATCAAGCTAAAATGAAACAACTCGTACATTTCTAAATTGCCTTTTATTTCTTCATTCAGCTACCCAGGGATGGAAGTTGGACAAAATATTTGAACAAAAGATAGTTGATAAAAATGAAGATCGGACTAAACATGATCCAGAGCGACAGAACAATAAAAAAGGTTACATATCAACACTCTTGAACATGTTAACTTAACCGTGTATAACCGAATAGTTATTTGTTAGACCCTAATTAGCTGTAGTTTAAAATGTGCTGAGGTGTGGTTAAACAAATATTCCTTTCTTTGCATTTGTAGATATATGATTATCATTGGCAGCAGTCAGAATTTCGGTATTTGTTTTGTTTTACAAACATTTTTCGTTTTAGCAAATGCTGTGGGGTGCGACGTATCTACGGATGTTAGAGTCATGTTCTCTCGGAAAATATAAAAATGCGTTTTTTAGACCGGCCTCGGTGGTATAGTGGTTATGCCATCGAACTCGAGGCTGCTAGGTACTGAGTGTCTCAAGATGGCTGCCGCTGTGAGTTGCGAGTATGAAGGCTCTGACAGTTGGCTTTAAGTGCTGTTGTTTATGTGCGATATAAAGGTGGGTGATTGTGTCTTTTCATTGACTAATGCCGCCGAAGGAAAAAACCCACAGAAGGCAGGAAAGGACAAGAAACCTATCGATAAAAGCGCTGTTGACACTGAGATGAGTGGTAGCCATGCACGTCACGATTCAATGAGCACGAACATACAAGGCACGTGCACACAAGCAAGTTACAACAGCCAGTATGAGTAATCTGCATCAGTGTTATCCCAGGGCGTCTCCTACATCTTTTGTCCCACCCATGATGAACCTAGCAACGACCACGCCTGTTTCTCCTACGCTTCGACATCCATGCCGCCACCCAAATGGGTTAAAAGTTTTGTAGCAAGCAAACTAAATAAACTGGATACAATTGAGGTTGCTGTCGTAGATATGATTTTTTTATCGGATTTACCGGCCAGAATGACAGACGTTGAAAATAGTAAGCAGTTTTTAGGAGATTATTTTAAAGAAATAAACGATATTGTGATCAGCGAAACAAAGAAATAAATTCTTTAAAAGCTCAGTTAGGTAATGTTTTGTCCACAAAAAAAGTCTGATGATATTACAGATTTGCAAATGAGATCCATGCGAGATGAATTTGTGCCAAATAATGATGTTGACATGGAAAACGGAGTTACGGCAGCTGAACCAAGTTCTGAAGACTGTGTATCTGTTATTAAAAATTATCACTGATTGTATGCGTATTCCAGAAAACATTTATATCGATAGAGCCCACAGAATCGGAGTGAAATGCTGGTAAAAAGCGTTCTATTGTCATACAATTTAATCCGTTCCATTACTGAGAAATCGTGCGAAAGTATGCAAAGGAGCTAAAGGGCACTAACATATATGTGAGGGAGCAGTTTCCAAAGTCTGTACAGGAGGCCAGGGAATTACTGAAGCCAGTGTTTAAAAAGGTAAGAGAGCAAAACAAAAGAGCGATGTTTATTCAGGTTAAACTGTATACAAACGCGTCATTGTACGTGGTTACAGCTACACTACTCACCATTATCTTGTTTTTATCATATCTTTGCAACCAGACATAGTACAAATGCATATAAAGTGTCTAAACATAGGTCTTCACACAAGCAATGTCATGAAATCATTTATTACATTATTTGAAAAACAAATATCTCAAAAATTAACATGGTGACCAAGATAGGGCCATTTTAGCTAAACATAAGTTTAGCTTAATATAAATGTTGTGTGTCTTTCTTTTCAGATAATGTAAACATGCATATTGTGCAGTGAGAAGTTGGGTACAGCTGATATGGCAACAGTTGGAGATTAGGGCCACAGGTCACTTGTGGTAGCAAGCATTAAGCGAGATATTGGGCTTCAAGAGATTCTAGAAAAAAACGTCATCACTAAGAGTTCATGTTCACTGCAGCAAGAACTATACACGTGAAAAAACGATAACAGCTGACAAAAGGAAATCGTCTGCTAGTCTGATGCAAGAGGAAGAAACACCCAATTGCGATCAGGTGTTTCTACATTTGACATTAATCGTGACTGTATATTCTGTTCAGAAGATATGAACAATAAAACACTACTTAAACGCAGAAAAGTTGTTAGCAATGTAGAAACCATAGAATTCCAGGAGACTGTTTTGAATCATGCCACAGAGAGACATGATGATTGGGGTAATGCTGTTGCAGAATGCGTAAGACATGCCTTTGATTTAATGGCAGCTGAGACAAAATATCATCATAATTGTGCTCAAATATTCCTCCGGAATAGAGTGGAAAGTGCTGAATACATTGGCAGACCAAATGACAAAGTGCTGGATGATGCATTTAAGAAGCTTTGTGAATTCATTGATGAGAATGATGACTGCTTTTAGAATATATGGAAAATTTCTTAAATGGGCAGGATGGATATTCCTTGAAGTACTTAAAAAACCCACCTGATAGAACATTATGGTGATGATATCACAACAACAAGTACCACTGAAAAGTGGCTTACTGATAAGGTGAATGATGCGAGTACAGAGACAGAACGTATAATTGATATGGCTGCTTCAAGCATCTTTAATGATATCCGTTTGAGAGTATATGATTGTGATGAATACCTTACATTGGAAGAAACCGAGTATAGAGATGCACTGATACCTGATTCCCTCAAGCGTTTCTGACACAAATTGGTGGATTGGAAGGGTAAAAGTCACATGGTTACCAATAGGAGATGCATAGCTATAACACATTCCATCATCTCAGCATACAGACTCAGATCCTTCATTTCTCCAGTGCTGCTTGCAATAGCCGTGTATATACAACACAAATATGTCTCAGGTGAACTGATAGATATTTTGAGCAGCATGTGCTTTGCTGATGACTATAAAGAGGTACAGCGACTTGAACATGCCTTGATATCAGGTGCTGAACCATCTTATGCCCTAAATGGTTTTACACAGTTTGTATATGATAACACTGACTTCAATGTGGCAACAGTTACTGGCCACAACACTTTCCATAGTATGGGTGGCATAGCTTGCGCTACTCCACCTGGGATTGTGGACAGTTAAACTTCCATCTGCTGAAATAGTTGGCACCATTGGATACGTTCCTATAAAGACATACAGCAAACCCACTGTTCCTGATCTGCAGTCTGTTGTAATAGAGCCACTTAAGGTTGCTAACCAGAATCTACAAAGTCGGTGCTCAGCAGCCATCCTTGACCTCCTCTGGGTTGTTGGCTATATCCTGGAATCACGTACTTCATCGAGTGGCTTCATGAAAATGGCAATGAACAGTGAACAGTATGAGAGAACTCATATATACTGAAAGGCATTAATAACGCAATGCACATTTTACATAATATTTTAGTATGAAAATGTCATATCACATAATTTAAGCTTCGGTATAACTGGAGTATTGATAACAAATGTAATGGAAAGAGGGTATTATTCAAATCTGAAAAACATGACACGAAATGAGTTTGAAGCCCAAATCACGATTTGGTGTTTTTTCCAGCAACACACTAATGCATTTGAAAATCCTTTTGCACGTGTATTGCCTGCACTCCTCTCCCTATAAGACAACCGTCCTTTTGTTGGTTTCTCTTTTTTCAATATGCCACGATTAAATAATGCCGAAAGACATCAAGCAATTGGAATGATCAACGCTGGAATAGCAAATGCAGTCATTTTAAGACTGTTTAGAGTTCACCTATCGACAATATTCCAGCAACGTGGAGGAATCAGGCGACTTGACTTTCAACACGACAACACCAGACCCCACACTGCCAGAGTCACCCAGGTATTTCTTTGTAACAACAACATCAGTGTGACGGACTGACCTGCATTATCGCCCAATATGAATCCAATGGAGCACATGTGGGATGAACTTGGGCGGAGAGTACAAGGACAAGGGAAGCCTCCTCAAAACGTTCAAGAGCTGATACAAGCTTTACAACATCACTGGGCAGCAATTCCACAGGCATGAGTACGACGTTTGTTCGATTGCAAACATTAATCAGAGCAAACGGTGGACACACACGCTACTGATTTTTCTCTTTGACACTTTCATACTCGTCATTTGTGACGCTAATCTTTATTCTCAGGAGATCTGAACAAATTGCATAATGAAGATCACTTGAGGAACTTTTACCAAGGAACAGGACACCACTGACATAGCCGAGGAGGAGTGTATCAAGCAGTTAACCCTGATCATTTCACAATTCCTTACCAAGGCTGTGAGTCACAACAGAACTGGGAAACTCTGGGTACAGTATATCCAACAAGTGGCCCTGATGCAACATTTCATTTGTGCTGAAAGAAAAGGGAATTGCAAGCTGCACCTCTACTGTGTGGGGGAAATGTTTCCACATTTTCATGCTGTGGGATATCTTCCTTATGCAAAGTTTGCTCGGCTGTATCTGCAACAGATGGAAGCTTTGGAGAAAACCATACCAGCAGATGAGTTCGCAATGTTTACAGAGAAGGGTTATTCGTCGTCTTGATGAATTCTGGGGTGGAAACGTCTTTGACCAGACGATAGAACAATCTGGAAGAATGGTGGGGTATCACAGACAGTACCTTAACTAAATGGGTCCATGCACTACCTCGTTGTGTTCCTATTTGTGATGCATTGGAGCAGTTTACAGGGGTGCACACTGCTACCTCAGAGCAACATAAAGACCTGCACCCAAGCACCAAGTCAAGGGACAACAGGGATCATGTCATGTTTGTGCAGTGGCTGAAGGCACACCCACCATTTGCTGGATATGAACCAGATCGTCTGGTGTCCTTTTCAACTGGAATTGTTGCAGATGCATCTGTAAACTGTGACAAAGCAGTAGAAATTGGTTGTGCAGCCGCATCACAAATGGATGATCAAAAGTTGACAGACATCAAGCTACACAGACATAACAAAGTGACGACTATTGGTGAAAAGTGTAAGACCATCAAAGTCAGTGGACAAAATGCAGTAGTCAATCCAAGTGTGTTATTCAACAGAATCACATGTGTTCTGAAAAACATTTCCGACATGGCAGCATTTATGGCTTATGAACTTGCTCCTCAGCCACCTTCCCTTTTCAAAGATGGTGTAATGCGGAAACCAGTAAAGAGTGCCTTGGGAGTTATATTGAAATCATTCACCACCCAGCAATGCAACAGGCAAGAAAATAGCATTTTTGTTGTAGATGGTGGTCACCTGCTTCAAAAAGTTGTTTGGCCACAACCATCCACATATGGTTGTGTATGTCAGTCATATATTTCATACACACTGAAGTATTATGGTGCTGGATCAACAGTGGTGTTTGATGAATATGGTAACACAAATTCAACAAAAGTAGCTGAGCAGAGACGTAGAGCCCAGAAACATACACCCAGTGACATCATATTCGATGATAATATGCCAACTACCACTACCCAAGCAGCATTCTTGGCTAACAGTAATAATAAGAAGAGACTGATACAAACCCTATGTGAACAGATTGTTATGGCTGGCATACATGTCAAGCAAGCTGAGGCAGATGCAGACACACTGATTGACTCCACAGCGCTGACCACAGCAGAGTCAGAAGAGCTGCCTGTCATTGTTGTTGGAACAGATACAGACTTACTGGTAATGCTGGTGGCTCGGGCGGCCCCTTCTACAGCCATGTACATGCTAAGCTGCATCAGCCCCACAACACTGTACAACATTTATGAAATTCAGCATGCTGTCAGAGACACAACCAAACACTTGATGTTTCTACATGCTGTTACAGGCTGTGATACAGTGTCTGCAATATATCATCAGGGCAAGCGCAAAGCTTTCCACATAATCCACAAAAAACAGGACTATGAACTGTTGGACACATTCACAAAGACAGGAAGCATGCATGACGAGGTGAAAAGTGAAGGAGAAAAATTTATTCTCAAGCTGTATGGGGCCAGCAACTTTGAATCACTTGATGAATACGGCCACATCACATAAAAGTGGGCAATTGGTCGAACTTCCCTAAGTTCATCAGTTCAGCTAGCAGGTCTACCACCAACTAGGGCTGCAGCAAAGCAGCATTTGTACTGCACTTATCACATGGTTCAGGAATGGATGGGAAATCCTTTGCCACCAACGAAATGGGGTGGAGATCACAGGATGATACACTCACACCAGTGGAAACTGACCTCGCTGTTGCTCCAGACACATTGCTCAACATGGTATCCTGCGGATGCAAAGAAGATGGTTGTGGAAGAATGTCATGTGGGTGCAGGAAACTTGGAATGTTTTGCACCCCAATGTGCACCAAATGCAAGGGTGATACCTGCAGGAATACTACACCTGTATTATTGGATGATGATGAAGACGAAGATACTGCACAAACATTATTAAATATTGATGTAAATGATGAAGATGAGAACGAGAGCCAACCATGATGCAGTAGAGTACTGCATACTTAATACATAACATTCTTTAAAAAAATGGCTTAGAGGTCATATGGGTTTTATATATCTATTAATCTCAACATGAATTGAAACAATTATGGGTTAATTACTTGCATTTGCTGTGAAGAAATGCCTATCCAATTTTGATGCTGATATAAACGAAGACTGTGTGCTTCGTAATTAGTGTAATGTCAAAATACTAATCCACCATTTTGAGTTTATAAATAGTATTGCCTTCGACAATTTATTTTGGATTTAATAATTTAAAACAACATTACATCATCATAATTATGATTGCTTCTCAGGTCGCATGTGGCCCTCCTTCATGATGTTAAGAAGCCATGCTTTATATTACATGCCATTTACGTGTGCCTAATCGCAAGACTTGCAAACAGTGTGGTTTGTATTGGACATAATGACCACTATGTTAATTTGTGAGATATCGGTTTTTCAAATCATGTAATGAATGATTGCATGACATTGCTGGTGGTCTGAAAACCTATGTTTAGTCACTTTATTTGCATTTGTACTATGTCTGGTTGCAAAGATAAGATAAAAACTAGATAACGGCGGCCATTCTGGACGCCATCTTGGATTCCAAAGTTAGCACAAGGTGGATTTCTGGGGACTTTTAATATGTTATTTACATCACTTTTCTGGACCTTTCCAGAAATGTTCAGCTTGTTACCAATTTGTTCCAGGTTTAGCCTAATGCCCTTGGCCTATTAGCGCTAAGATCACATTAAGTGCATATGTTAGCTGTGTAGTTACAGTGATATTAAGGCTAAGATCGCTTCGTGGAACGGGGCCCTGGAACATAAACGGTGCATTAGATAACAAGTTGTCAAATAAAGGATTTAAAAGCTTTATATGCACATATAACACTATTTTTCTTTCAGAATGCTGGATCTCTAAGGATTATGAACTGAGTGTTGATAATTTTAAAACTTGTGTTATACCTGAACACTTGGGCAGACACTTACAGGGTGGTGGTATAGTAATTCGTGTTCGTAACACGATGGATACATTTGCGTCTCAGTTACATATCATACATGATACTATAGTTGTATTTAAAATAGATAAAAGTATGATAGGTCTAGAATAAAATATTTATCTAATGTTGGTGTATGTACCTCCTTGTAATTTGGTGTTTTATGCTTAGTATAATTGCCATTTTGTTTCACTTAGGTGATGCTTATATAATAGCAATAGGTGACTATAGTTATATAACATCTGATAATATGCAGGAGAACTTGCGGTTTAAATTGAATTCATTATTTACATATGCAAGTGACGAGTTATTATCCACACGTGTAAACCCTGATACTGGTGTTAATGAATTTTGAAATAGGCTGTTAAATTACGGATTTTTAACGGTAGGGATCAGTATGGGTTTTCTAACGATGTTACATTTAATGGTTCTAAGGGTTTAAGTGTAATAGATTATCAACTGTTATCTCCAGACATATTACCAGTGGTAGATAAATTTACTCTGTGTAATTTCACAGAATTTTCATATCATTCTCCCTTACATGTACAAGTGAAAGCTGTCAAAGATCTGAACAAACTTAAGAAGTTGTATTGTACTGATAAGAGTGCTGGTATTAAGAGAACTACCTTTAAATGGAAAGATCCATTTTAAAAACCAGTTTACACAAATACTTATTGTTAATGCATATAAGTTAAAGTATACAGTTAATATCGAAGTGGAGATAACTCAGAAATCTATTAATAAGAGTGTTGAACGTTTTTACAAAAGAATTGCAGTTTTGACGAAAACTTTTTTTTAGTACTCATTCAAATGGTGGTAATACTTATCCTGCATATAGTAGTGATTCCTGCAGGAATAACAATCAAAATAACGTTAAAAAAATGAGGAAAATCTTATTGATTTAAAACGAAAGAACAGAAGGTATAAAATAGTGGAACGGAAATTGAAACGACAGTATAAAAAGACAGAGGGAGATATATTAGAATATTTAAGGAAATACAATCATAAACAATTTTGCAGTAAGTTTGGTGGCAAATCGAAAAAAAGGACACCTTTACTTACTTTGGATCAGTTGTACACACATTTTAAAGATTTAAGTGGTGGTACTACTACTACTACTACTACTACTACTACTACTACTACTACTACTACTATTACTACTAATAATAATAACAATACAGAACCTATTAATATTGTTAATGATGGTTTACTATTAGTTATACAGAGCAATGTGTTTATGAAGATTTGGTTAATGTTATTGCAGAACAGAAAGATACTGATGCTATGAAGAAGCCAAACCGTGCAAAAGCCCATGGACGTATTATAAAAGGTAATCAAACGTGAGTTCCTTTATTAGTAAAGATGTTTAATAACATTTTAATTATTTTTTATTTTCCAGAAAACTGGTCATCTGCAATTATAATTCCAGTTAATACAGGGTTTAAGTGTAATAGATTATCAACTATTATCTCCAGACATATTACCAGTGATAGATAAGTTTACTGGGTGTTATTTCACAGAATTTTCATATCATTCTCCCTTACATGTACAACTGAAAGTTGTCAAAGATCTGAATAAACTTAAGAAGTTGTATTGTACTGATAAGAGTGCTGGTATTAAGAGAACTACCTTTAAATGGAAAGATCCATTTTAAAAACCAGTTTACACAAATACTTATTGTTAATGCAGATAAGTTAAAGTTAAAGAATGCAGTTAATATCGAAGTGGAGATAACTCAGAAATCTATTAATAAGAGTGTTGGACGTTTTACAAAACAATTGCAGTTTTTGACGAAACCTTTTTTTTAGTACTCATTCAAATGGTGGTAATACTTATCCTGCATATAGTAGTGATTCCTGCAGGAATAACAATCAAAGAGGTAACATAAATATAAAGGTATACAGTCAGGAGGGAGACAAGCCTTGGTTCGATGATAATTTAAAGCTTCTTAGGCAGAGTTATTTATCAGCTCTTGTGCAGTAAAATAACGTAAAAATTGAGGAAAATCATAATGATTTAAAACAAACGAAGAGAAGGTATAAAATATTGGAACGAAAATTGAAACGACAATATGAAAAGACAGAGGGAGATATATTAGAATATTTAAGGAAATACAATCACAAACAATTTTGCAGTAACTTTGGTGGCAAATCGAGAAAATGGACACCTTTACTTACTTTGGATCAGTTGTACACGCATTTTAAAGATTTAAGTGGTGGTACTACTACTACTACTACTACTACTACTACTACTACTACTACTACTACTACTACTACTACTACTACTACTACTACTACTACTGCTACTACTACTAATAATAATAATAACAATACAGAACCTATTAATATTGTTAATGATGGCTTACTATTAATTATACAGAGCAATATGTTTATGAAGATTTGGTTAATGTTGAAGCAGAACAGAAAGTTACTGATGCTATGAAGAAGCCAAACCGTGCAAAAGCCCATGAACCAGGTGGAATTTCGAATCGGAGTATTATAAAAGGTAATCAAACGTGAGTTCCTTTATTAGTAAAGATGTTTAATAACATTTTTAATTTTTGTTATTTTCGAGAAAAGTGGTCATCTGCAATTATAATTCCAGTGCGTAAAAAAGGAGATTGTAGTGACCCAAATAACTTTAGGGGGATTAACTTAATATGTTGTATTTGGAAATTATTTACATCTGTTTTAAACAGTCATTTAATAAATATGTGTGACAATAATGGATTAATTTCTGACGCTCAGTTTGGTTTTTGTCATGGAGTTAGCACTACTGGTGCAATATTTGCTCTTCGTGCTATTGCAGCTAAATCACTTGCTTTTAAAAAGAGATTATACTGTTGTTTTGTTGACTTTCGTTAAGCATTTGATTATGTAGACAGATTAATTCTATGGTATAAATTATATAAATTGGGTGTAAGAGATAAATTTTTGTCGGTAATACTCTCGTGTTAAATCATGTGTCACTATTAAAGGTAAATGTTCGCAGTTTTTTAACAATTTTTTGGGATTGATGCAAGAAGAAATTTTATCCCCTCTAATGTTTTCAATGTTTCTTAATATTGAATCAAGTTTTGTTTTTTTGCTAATGGTGCAGGGGAGTACCATTTTGGTGAACTTAGTTTTCTTTTTTGCTGTATGCAGATAATTTAGTTTTCTTCTCTGAAACTGTGGAAGGTTTACAACATTTTCTAGACAACTTACATGTTTATGCAAACAAATGGCATCTTACTGTTAATACAGATAAGACACATATAGTAGTTTTTAGAAATGGGGCAAAAATATAGAATTTTGAAACTTGGACGTATATTAAATCTCCCATTAATATTAAAGATGAGTTTTGTTGGGTTTCTGTGCATCTCCTGCACTATATGCAGCCATCGTTTTTATTTATATTTGTGTTTGTATACTGATGACCTGTAAATCTCAAAGTTAATAAAGAATTGAATTGTATCCCACCTGAGGCTATAGGGGATTCTTCATGCCAGTACTGGCTGCAACCAAGAGTGAATGCACCGCTAGGCTCAATGGTCCACACACACACCAAGCAGTAGGTTAGGGAGATGTTACGGGGGAGTATATATACGGTATTTGTCTCTGTGTTAAAAAATTTAATGTTTTTTAGCAGGGTGTCTTGATCCCCACTCCTAGCGACCTCACCCTCCTTCTCCTCCCACACTTCACATGCGGATAGATCTACAAACTAACATTAAATTATAATGCTAAATAATGGAAGACAAAGCTGAATATCCACTACGTTATGGGAATAAGAAATAAATAGTTTATATTTATTACCAAGTCGAGATTGATTTCTTTACTGTATTTAACTAATACAAATGATGTTTTATTTATTGACGTTTTCATTTCTTCGGGTGACCAGTGGAGACTATTGAAAGAAAGAGATATAGGCCATAAACCAGATCCAAATGTATTGCACAATATAACAGGTTAGATAGTAAAAGTCAAGGAAAATATTTCTTGTACACCCACTGAAGAGAATAGCTTTTCACATTTGTGGTATTGTACTCCGATATCACACGTGGAAAATCGATTGACAGACATCTGTTTGGCTGTGCCATATTGCCAAAATCACACAATTCAGTTCCTATCCCTAGTAGATATTTTGACATAAATGAGAATGTCTCCATTCCAAAGAAGTGTAGGTAATTGTTGCTGTGTTAAGTACAGTCATTTAAAGATTTAAAACTTTCAAGGCACTATCAAATACACCAGAAGCATTATCATGCACCCACTCATTAGATTTACTTGAGATCTGAAAAATATGCAATTTGTTTAGGATACAAACACTGTAAGTTATTTAATATTATTACGTTATTTCATTTGGTTACAGCTTGTACTTGGTTTCTGCAACAGTTTAATACTGAATTGGCAAAATAAGAAGTTTATTTGCCATGTAGGGTCTTCACGAGTAGTCGAGTACTCAGGCACGGGCCTAGTCTAGTCCATCACAGGACTCGAGTACCTGTGCAAGGAAGAGCACTCTCGTTTAATTATATTTGTTTACGTCATTTTGTCATATGGTTACCGGCGATTTTGACATATGTTTGATTACATTATAGGGCTATGAGACATGGAGGGAAAAGAAAAGTCGAATGTATACAATGACATGATTTGACATTCATGTTCAGCGCTGGAATTAAGATACATAATGCTATTTTACTTAAATATTCCTTGGTTTTATTATCATCTACGGAAGAATATATGATGAATCTGATGGAATAAAGTGATATATTTATATAGATAAACTCGTTCACTTTGCTTTGTATATATTCCTTACTGAAAATTTCATCCTGCTACAAATATGAAAATAATATTTTTATAATAATTTAAAGCCAACATTAATCAATGATAAGAGTCATACAAAAGGTCAACTAAAACCCCCAATCTGCTAATTGAGGGGGGTGGCGGTATTGCACTATACCCAAATAATATTTTTTGGGATGGCATTTTACCCTTTTACTGTTTGGCAGAAACCCTGTATGTTGCTGAAAATGGTATCAACGGTTTCAAACGTGCCCTTCTTTACTGTATTTATTTTTATTCTTTTAGATGACGAGACTTCTGAAAAGAAAGGTCCTGAAAGCGAAGAAGGTTAGCTATTTAAAAATTGTGACGTTAAAATCGCAGGTCCGGTCTTTACCTCACTGTACAACACTCATTTTAATTTGTTTTTACCTCACGGCCTCCAATATGGTAATCGTTCCAGCCAGTGCACCACGACTGGTATATCAACGGCCGTGGTATGTACTATCCTGTCTGTGGGATCGTGCATATTAAAAATCCTTTGCTGCTAATTGAAAAGAGTAGTTCATGAAGTAACAACGGGTTTCTTCTCTCAATATCTGTGTGGTTCTTAACCATTTTCCAATATTATAAATTTTTTAAAGCTGGAATGTTATAACTACATAATGTCCATATTGTTAGTGGCATTAAATTGTAAGTAGAACATGGTAATTTAGCAAATTGCTTGCTGTACTACTGGGATTGACAGAAGATGAACAAAGATGTGGACGTACAAACCAAGACGGTTGTTTCTCCCACCCTAAGGGCAGAGCCATCTCATAAAATTTGTTTTGTTTAACGACGCCACTAGAATACATTGATTTATTAATAATAAGCTATAGCCTTTATTAGAAATTCGCGAGAAAAAAAATAGGCAGAATTACGTCCCCTAACCACTTCCGGCGAGTTCCGGTTACAGTTAGAATGGCCGATGACCACAGTTGTTTTTGAATCTTCACCTGAGATTTATGTATGCCAGTCCATGGCATCATTAATGTCCCCACCTATACTTTAAAAATAATGATACAGGTAAAAATTAAGTTGATGAAATTACGTTTGACCATGTGTTAAATATAGGTGATGAATCTAGCGAGCTGTCACCCATTTTTTTTTTTTTTTTTTTTTT
>JAECMU010057058.1:0-11548 GCA_016106625.1 Dracogyra subfuscus
TGCATGTTCGTGACGTGTAATTTTCGCGAATGACTGTTGACAGCTAAAAAAAAAAGTGGATAAAGACAGCTCACTGTAATTGTTATAAAGTTACTGTCTGTAAATCAATATTGTGTTATCCTACATCAAGCAATTGTACCAGGTATAGAGTCTGTATTAGAACTCACTAAGACTTCAGTTGTTAACTGTTAACACCCTTTGGTAGATAAAACGATTGAAGTTACATAAAACAATTATCGATTACCCTGGTAGTCGCCATCAAGGAGAGCTCATGTATAGGCTGTGCCTGTTGAGTGAATCATTTTGTGAATTTTATTGTATTTTGTTTGTTTTCCTTTATGGTTTACTAAAAAATCGAGACATCACTTTTAACTTTTAAGCACACTTCAAACTGGAAAATGGTGCATGCATATTAATTTTGCGACATAAGGTTCGACGCGAAATTTATATGCACACATCTTTTTCACGGTATACAGTGTAATGCTTTATAAAAGATCCCTTATTGCTAATTGGAAAGAGTAATCCATTGTGTGACAGCAGCAGGTTTCCTCCCTAATATTATCTGTGTGATCCCTAAACATGTCCAACTCCATATATCTGTAATTAAAATGACTTGAGTGTATTGTTAAATAAAAAATTCCTTCCTTTCAAATCCAAACCAGTGTCAGTTACCTTTGACAAGAGACAGTTTCAAAGGCTATCACTTTCAACTTGATTAATACACCAGTTAAAACAACAAATTACTGTAAATTGTAACAATACAATGTTTTAATTTAAGACACACATTAACACAATGCAAATTTGATCTGATCATTCGTTTGTAATGATAATAAAAAAGAAAATAATTAATATGTCTTGTCTATATATTTCTCGATATATTTTTATTGATTTTGTAAAGTCTGTTTTTATTAGAAAATAGAGATCCTAGTAAAAAAAGATTAAATCTGATACCAGTGTTCTCCTTAGCATCCCTTAATTCACCCTAAAACTTAAATACCCTTAATTCATCATGAAAGGCCCTTATTTCATCCAAGAGTTGCCAGTTCTCTTTTTGTCCATAAACAGGGATCACTAATACCTAAAATTTATTTTTGAAAATAAATAAATTTTAACAGCACATGTTCAACATGTATAAAAAAAACAAATATCAGTTTGCTTGTTATTCTAACTTTGTAAAATCTTTGAACCAAAGTAATAAGAACACTCTGACAATGTGTGTTAATTTTAATACACATGTTACGTTATTGAAAGGGGATGCTGACAGGTTTCTTCATGTAGTGTGTGTGAAATATTTATTATCAGTGAACTCGAAAAAAATTTGATGGAAAGGTATTTAAAGTCAGTCATAGGATTGTTGTATGAGAGCAGGAATCTTTGACTACTGTTTGGTAGACACAGATTGAGTAGTTTTGGTGTAGCCTACAGTTTTTTCTGGCCATAATGAAAATGTGTAACTGTCCAAATATCCATCAGAGTTCTCTGGCTATAAGAAACGCAATGCCTTTATGCAAAACAGTTACCGTTCTCACTATGTCACAGTCATTGGTTGTGATTGACCATGTGTTCTGTTATCTTCATTGAAAATTAGTCCTAGACATCACATTTTTCAATAGACTCTACAATGTCGTGTGTGATTTTAATATAAACTTGAGTTGATTTGTGTCATTTATTGTGAAGATTCAAGTTTTTTTATTGCAGGTATTATCTGGTTGTGGAGTTTACGATGGAAGTGAAATTCATGAAGCATCAGCGTAAGTATTTTGGCTGAAGTGTTTTGATTGTGACATTAAATGATTGATCAGATTTTTTTACCATTATTATGATGTTGCCGACTGTCAGAGACTTTTTAACGACTATAATTACATATTAAATTTATGTTTTTGAAAAACACATAAATATATTTTTGATCATCCTTGTGTTTGTACTGCATGTGTATATAGGTCCAACTTATTTTATTTCCTAATTAATGTTTATTTCTTAATTAATTAATATTTATTTTTATGTACCGATTGTTGGAATTCCAAATCTATTTATGCACTGGCAGTATAAAAAAACAGCCCAATGGTCCCACCGATGGGGATCGATCCTAGACCAACCATGCATCAAGTGAGTACTTTACCACTGAGCTACGTCGTGCCCATCCCCAAATTCAATGCCTGTTTCTAACTAGCAGGTTTATAAGTACATGTACATATAGTTATAATCTACATTGAAATGTGACATTACTAGAGGTGTAATAATACAGGTAAGTCATGATATCATAATGTATCCCCATACATGAATTCAAGATGTCGGTGCACCACAACTGGTATATTAAAGGCTGTGGTATGTGCTATCCTGTCTGTGGGATGGTACATATCAAAGAACCCTTGCTACTAATGAATAAAACTTTAATGAGACTGATTTAATTATTAGGTGTTGTAAAATATGTTTGTCAGTTACAGCTTTTTACCATTAAATAATATATTATTTACAACTTCTTGCTTATGTTATCAATCCCAGACAATCCATAGCATTTTTGGTCATCCTGAGCATGGGATTTAGCTCACCTGATGTGCTTGCATAGCAGGATCATACCATTCAACTAATGGGTTTTTTATTCTCATTCCAACCAATGTGCCACAACTGGTCAAAGACCATCGTATGTGCTACCTGTTGCTAATGAACAAATATAGACGGTTTTCTCTGATGATTGGAGTCGGAATTATCAAATGTTTGACATCCAATAGGTGATGGTTAATTAATCAGGTGTTAAACAAAACAAACTAAATTTGTACATGTCACATATGTATTTCATTTCTGCCTATGATGTGAGCTAGAACAATTAGCAGATTGCTTTTGTTTTTGCAGAGTGATGGTACATCTAAGTCGAGGTGGAGCAAATGTGTCTATATTCGCACCAGATATCAACCAAATGCACGTGATCAACCACACCAAGGGAGAACCAATGGAGCCCAGTAGGTCTGTGACGTATCAAGTTAACTACTGTTATTACATAATGAGAATATATCTGTATTCTTATTGGTCAAAAACTAGTAAAATTACATTGTATCAGTAGTTATCGCCTGGAAAATATTGTTTTAAGTGACTGCCATTTGTATTCTTTGTTGCTTTTCGAGGTGTGTACAGATGAAGGATCAATCCTTGGCAAATAAATGGGTACATATATGTGTGTAAATGACCTTGTTTGTTAATATTCCTGGAATGGAACAGCGTGCCCAAATGCACCCTAAAACAAATTTAATCATGTTGTGCAACAATTGCAGAAAATAGGCGTGAAATAGTCAGATTTTGGCATATGTACACGAAACTTGGGGAAAAGATTGGAGTAGTGATGTGTATTTAAAGCTGCAATGCTCGCAATGATGCCTCATTTCTATTTCGACGTAGATCAGTTACAAGATGCCAAGACTAAGCTTCTCTCTGTTATAACCTTATCTTAACATGTGTCACAGGTTTGTAGATCACTAAATTTAGTGTACATTTTCACTAGCTGAAACTAGGGTCTGCATCTTTAATTCTTAGTATTCCTGATATATTAGACTCGTTACAGATAATTTGTGTCATTTGGACAAAATATCATCCATGATAGTCTTTCAGAAATGTTTATATTTTTCAGAAATGTTTTGGTGGAATCTGCAAGAATTGCCAGAGGAAATATCTCTGCCCTCTCCAAGTTAAAGGCTATTGAGTTTGATGCTGTTATTTTCCCAGGTGGATTTGGAGCTGCTAAGAACCTGTGAGTTACTTCATGTTGATGTTGTTATTTTCACAAAGTCTTGCCATGACATGTTAACAACACTTTTAATCAGTTAATTGACCCATATTCAAACTAATACGGTCTAGGATTGATCACCATTGGTGGACCCATTGGGCTGTTTCTTGTTCCAGCCAATGCTCCACAACTGGTATAATAAAGGCCATGGTATATACTATGATTGTGGGGGAAAAAAAGAAAGAAAGAAATGTTTTATTTAATGACGCACTCAACACATTTTATTTACGGTTATATGGCGTTATATAACATACAATACAGTTTTGCAGCATTGTGCAGAAGTAGGGGTAATTTATCAAATAGATTAGTAAATTGTGAGAATAATTATGATTTCAGCTCATCATTTGCTGTTGATGGGACTGCAATGAAAGTCAATACAGATGTGGAGAGGGTATTGAAAGAATTTCATGGTGCAGGCAAACCTATTGGGTAAGTGCTTAATAAAGTATAAACATTTGGTTGCTATATGAACTGCATATAGGTTGAAGACTACAGTATTTATATAAGCCACATCATTAAAAATGTTTGTATTGTTGTACTTTTATTATTACATGTATGTGGATGAGATATCTTGGTTTTAGTAGGCCTAGTTAAGATATAAATTGATATCTATAAAACATAATGTCAGGTTTTACAAATGCAGTATATAATTGTTTAACAAATAATGTGCAATGCTTTATGTTTTGGAAGATATCCATTATCTATTAGTGTTTGAATACAAATAAGTATATACCGGGTATTGGCCATACTTTTAAAAGCATCTGGTATATTATATATAGAGGTTATTACCAGAGTGTTTTTCGGTATTGTCAATATCATATATTAGGAATAAAAATTGTATTATGCGAGCCTCTGGCGAGCATAATACATTATTTTTATTCCTAATATATGATATTGACAATACCGAAATACACGAGGGTAAATATCTCTTTATCATATAATCTCAAGCTTTATATAACATGTTTTTGTAAACTGTACAGGCAACTTTAATTCCAGTCAGCCATTACTAGATATTCAAATGACGTAAGAATATGTGGCGCGTTTTATTTTTGAATTGGAAATGACGTCAAACTCGAATGATGTCATTTTGGATGTCCTTACAAATTAGGACCTAATGTTTTTTGTTTTCTGAATGCTGGACAGCTTTCAGGGTCAAATTGCCATTGAAATGTTTTTATTTAAGGAATATGAATGCATACGTCAATTACGGAATGTCACCAAAGTACGTTTGCTTAAATGTCAATAAACCTAGTGCCGTAACCTCGATTAATTTACATCTAATTTGCAAAGTTATCAAATTCTTAAAGTATGTAATCAAGGAAAATATCACATACTTTGATTGCACTGAAAATGTAAGATATTATATAATAAATATTAGTATTTAATACTATCAAGTTCATCGCTATTCCATTTTTGTAAGTATTGATGACATTATTCATTCAACATGATTTTTTTTTTTTAACAACACCACTAGAGCACATTGATTTATTAATCATCGGCTATTGGATGTCAAACATTTGATAATTTTGACATGTAGTCTTAGAGAGGAAACCCACTACATTTTTTCCATTAGCAGCAAGGGATCATTTATATGGATCATTCCACAGACAGGATAGCACATATCATGACCTTTCATATACTAGTTCTGGGATCGATCCCAGTCAGTGGGCCCATTGGGTTATTTCTCGTCACAGCCAGTGCACCACGACTGGTATATCAAAGGCCGTGGTATGTGCTATCCTGTCTGTGGGATGGTGTACTGGTAGGAATGAGAAATAGATCATTGAGTCCACCAACAGGGATTGATCCCAAACCAACTGTTCATCAAGCGAGCACTTTACCACTGGGCTACGTCCCGCCCCATTTTAACATGAATGCATTAACTTGTGTTCATAAGTACATGGATATGATAGATAAACGATATTGGTCTACAATACCTTTACAGGCCTCAGTAATGTACTAGTTAAAGGGACATGCCCTAGTTGTTAAACACTAAGGTTTATGTTTGACTATTATAGCCGTTTTTTGACAACTGAAATCATACTTTACTTAGTTTTTATGGTTTAGATGATCAATCTCCGTACATTCGAAGTGTTTTTGGTCATCCTGGCGGATTTAATATCACAAATTACATTTATCATAGTTTTAAAAAGGCACGTGCTTCTGAGAAGAAAACGTTGTGGAGTCGTGTTTTAGTCCCTTTTTAGAGGGTATTGCACCATTTCAAAGTTACAGACTCAACTGTAACTTTATCCAAATGTGTTTCAGGTTTTTATATTAACTAAACTTAGTGTTAATTTTCACGGGCTGAAACTAGGGTGTGTCCCTTTAAACCATCAGACAGAAGGTAGATACTGCATGGGTTCACATCCCGGTACTGGCTCCCACCAAAAACGAGTTTAACTACTCCATAAGGCCACTACAATGATTTCTCTCACTAACCATTAACTCATTGTCATGGACATTCAAGAGTGTCCCAGACAGCATGCTTGAACCTTATCTGGATATAAAAATAAAAATAACTGAATGAATGAATGAACAATACATGTACCTTCTATAAAAGATAACTAATGTAACCAGGTCCAACCAATGCCCCACGACTAGTATATCAAAGGCCATGGTATGTGCTGTCCTGCCTGTGGGAAAGTACATATAAAAGATTCCTTGCTCCTAATGGAAAAATGTAACAGATTTTCTTTGAAGTCTTTTCACGATTAACAAAAATTAATGATACCCATTTGCCAATGATTACTTAATCAATGTGCTCTGATGATGTCATTAAACAAAACAAACTTTATTCTCATCCAAGGACAGAATGTTCATCTGTTGGTAATATAAACTTTTAAATTTTTGATGTGTTTCAGCTTGTGTTGCATTGCGCCTGTTCTGGCAGCCAAAGTAATACAGGGATCAGAGGTCACCGTGGGGACAAGTGATCAAGAAGCAGCAGGGGCAGTCGGGGCAATGGGAGGAAAACACATCTCAACTAAAGTCAATGTATCCTTGAAAATACCCTGTTATGTTAGAGCTTTTCCAGGGCCATATATTTTATAAATTTACCTTACTAAAATAACCGTAAATGCCTTAGGTAGCAACCATGTTTCCCTGTGATCAACAGTCTTAACTGTTTTACTAAACGATCTTAGCTTACAATGCCATAAATTGCCATTAGTATTTACATTAGGTCTCTACTGATAGCAAGAACTAATGGAGAGCTATTTTTAAACATGTTGTTACATTTTAGCAAATTAAAAGAAATTTAATTAATGCAAAAGAAACCAAAATGGCGAATTCCATTTTATTTTATTTTGTTGGTGCCATGGTAATATTGCTGTTGAATGAAGCGAATCAAATTTCACCTTATTAATAATACTATTAAGTGTTTTTCTCTCCAGAATTAGGCCCCTACTGTTCCAAGATTGTTTTAGGGGTGGAAGTGATGATTAAATAAATTGGCAAAGGGAAATAACTGGTTAATATTTACGAATCATGCTGAATGGCACTATAGCCGTAACTGTGTGTGTGGTTTTTTTTATATCATTGCTGTATTTTGATCTTAGACTATTAACAGTACTGTTGTCACTTACTAATAAAACAGTTTTACTGAACAGGAGGAAAGAGTATTAGTACTATACAACAAAATATTTATAATTACTAAAGTTAACCCTGGTTTGACATTCATAGAATGAGTTCATATTTTGTACACATTTATTGTTGTTAAATCCCTTAACAATTATCAGGAAAGTCATACAGATCAGAAGAATAACATTGTTACGACAGCTGCTTTTATGTGCGATGCAGCACTGCACGAAGTCTTTGATGGTGTTGGGAAAATGATCAACGATGTTCTAAAGAGAATAAAATAGTCTACAGGTTGTAGAAATCTGCAGATTTAAGATGAGTTTCTACAGTGACTGCTTGTAAAACCTGAATGTGTGCTGGGTTACACAGATTTACATGTTAGACAAGATTGAACCAGTGTGAAATTGATAATCTACATGTATAGTGGAAATAAAATGCTTTTCCAATCCTATAATAATTGTTATGTGAATTAGTTGAAAGACTTATGTACTGAAAATGGGAAACCAACTGTATTACAATCTTTTTTAAATGCTTTGTAATTGAGCTTTTTTAAAATTTGTTTTGTCTCTTAATAGATCAAGAAATCAAATGGTTGTTTGTGAAAAAACCAGCAGTATAACAAATTTAACTCCTTAGTATATTGGGAGGGGAATAAGTGCCCTTGTTCAAGTGAGGGGCGTGATGTAGTCCAGTGCTCGCTCAATGCAGTCATTGTGGGATCGATCCCTGTTGGTGGGCCCACAGGGCTATTTCTCATTCCAGCCAGTGCACCATGACTGGTATTTTCAAAGGCTGTGGTATGTACTACCCAGTCTGTGGGATGGTGCATATAAAAGATTCCTTGCTGCTAATTGGAAAGAGTAGCCCATGGAGTGGTGACATCATTTCCTCTTTCAATATTCGTTGTCCTTAACCATATGTTTGACACCATATAACCGTAAATAAAATGTGTTGAGTGTGTTGTTAAATAAAACATTTCCTTCCTTCCTCTATTTGAATTTAGACAGTCAGAGGTACACAATCGCATTCACACACCTCAAAAACAAGTGTCTTGAGAAACTGTTTTCTTCTTGGAGCAGATGATATTCTTCTCTATATTACTATGGATAGCATTGTCATTATATTTATATCATGTACAAATTGCATATACATTTATTTTCAAAACAATTTCTCCTTTCTTTTTATACTGTGAAATGGAATTTAATAATGGACAAAAATCATGTTTAGTGCAACCTTGTACAGGGTATAAATGCAATCCGATCTTACTGGAAACTCCACTACAGGTCTCCATAAGAAGATCTAACTGAACTAAATAATTCATCATATTCTGATCTTGCATTGGATCAATCAAAACACCACTGGCATACATCTGTCAGTAGCTTATTAGATCCTAGAGGAAGCTAGGTTTTTGTCTCTATATCAACTTTGTTTTTACAATTGTTTTCACAATGCCTCAAGACGGAGCTAAAATTGAGCTTATATCATATAAATGTAGTTATAATGAACGAGTAAAGAAGTGTGGCCAAAACAGTTTTTGTCCATTTATAGTCTTGTTATAGTTTAATATTTCATTGCTTTTGTTCATGTTAATCACATTAAGCTAACTATTAACATACCTTAAATATTAAAAGGAAGCAACAATGCCCAATTTAAATACTACTAAATACTGCAAAGACAATATAACCATTACATGTGACGATTGTAAACTATATCACCAAAACATTTGTTAATCCAATAAATGATGACTCTTTGGTGTAACAAATATAAAAAATAAATCAACTGATATTTTCAATTATTTAATATATACACAATGTACATATATACACAGTAACAAAATATGTTACAAAATGTCAGCTGAATTTATCAACTCTGATTTCTTCAATTGTTAAAATGAAAAATAAATAATTTTATAAATACAATTTAATTTTTTCTCTATTACCATTAAACTTTGTGTAATACATGCAAAGGAATTTTTTTCCTCAAGGATCTGGGGCTATTGCCAATTATTATTAAATAGGGGATAAGTAGATTTTAGATGTACTTGGACAAGTGAATAATGCTCATTTTACCACTTTAAGAGAAGGGGGATAACTCATGATATAAGGTGTTAAATTGCAAATCCTGTTCTAACTGAGCACTCTGTTGCACAATTTATTTTCACTCTCCTGGTTTTTATGTTAAATGTTCTAGAATATATGTATGTGAACTAAAAAAAAAAACAGTTCTAAGATTTAATACACGACTTCAAATTCTGAATGGAATTAATTTTAAATACTGAACACAAGTCCATTTTAAACTTAAGAATATGTGTCAACAATAGGTAAGCGTTGTAGCAGATATGAAGTACTGAAAATAGCAACAATTAAATTTATTCTGTCACTCGACCAAATGTCACAATTACAATATGTTAAGCTACTGATTAAATTGTGTTGGGGTGTATCTAATTAAATATTCCTTTTCTTTGTCATGTTGAATGCCTTCCGACACTGTCCCGTCCCCTCAATCAGTCGATATTCTAATACACACAGCACACATGGAGTTAATTAACTAATAGTATTCAAACCAAGATCACTTTTTTAACATTGTTTTTCTTCTGGGAAACAACTCAAATCCTAACCACTGCTTCACATCTGATGTAAGGTGTGATTTTCGTTCTGTCTGTGGAAAGTTGACTGTTAAAGAAGGAAGACATCTTGCTTTTTGTGCAGCAGGTTTTTTCTTTTTATGATGTGTAACAATGGTATGGAATACATTGAAACATTTATTTCAGTGTAAACTGATACCTCGATACATTTTGAATGCACATTTACATTGACTGTATTATGGGATGAAAGAAGGGATGACTGTGGTCTTGCAATGGTCTTATAAAATGACATTAGATCTTAAACAGATGACCTAAAAACTTCTGCTTTGTAGGAGTTTTTCCTTCAATTTTTTCCATGTATTCACCGTGAACTGGCCACCCTGTGTATCTTGTTTATCCTTGCTATCAACTGGTTTTCTTTTTCTCTTAACTTCGCAGCCACTTCCGTCTGAAAGTTAAAAAAACCACTTTATATTTCAGCATGGATTTAATTCTTTCCTATAGTCTTACACACATTTTTTGATGCTGACCAATAGCTATTGGTTTATTTTTCATGCTGAGATGATGTTCGAAGGCACGTCACACGATGCGAGTGCCTTGTATGAGAATTATAGTCATGAGAATTTTACAAGACATTACAATTTTATGAGTTAACATTCATTCAATGAACAATACATTTTGTTTTATATTTATTTTTTAATTAAATGTAGGTAATTTTAATTAATGTATTAATTTGACAATAAACAAATAAAAAGGTAGTTGATTATGTTATAACCGAGCTACATGTATATTCTCTGAATATGCAGGTCTTAAGCCGTCATTTTCCAAATGTGAATTGAATTTGAATTCTGCAAATATTTTTCATAAATAATTCAACAAAAAGCTATTCCAAAATTGCATGATCTACGTTGATCCATTTCACTAAATTATAAATTCAGCTACAGATTTTCTAACCCAATTTGCCATAATGTTAGTACGTTTTTGTGTCCATATTGAACCCTGAAGATGTACAAGTATATAACACAAAGCACTGCATGATAATCTTGTGACTGTTTCATTTAATAGTATATGAATACAGCAACATATTGTTTTACAAAATTTACCAAATTGTTAATAAGTTTTGGTTTTCCATCCTGAACCCTGAAGATGTACTAGACTAGTTTGTTCCACTTTTTTCATACTATGAAATTTACTACAAGCCTTTTATTTCTGTGGCGATTGTTTTCTAGATTGCACACATCAATAGTATATTTTTCTTATTTTCAAAACACTTTAAAACAAATTCTTACATCAAACTGGACTGAAATTATTTACAAAAAAACATTTTTGTAGGAGAATGGGAAGAACTAAAAAGCATAAAACACAAAGTATTGTGTAATAATTTTTGTTACCTGCAGTGGTTCGAGCATTTCTGCAGCCACACTTTCTATGATCTCTTTCACATCCTGTGGTGAAAGCTGAGCTAGAATGTTTTCTGCCGTCTCTTCATCAATTTCTTCCTTTTTGTCCAAATCTTCTGAGGGCTAAAATGACAGAACTTTTGTTAAAATCTCAGAGAGATGCTCCACATGTTAATACTCTGGTCATATGTCACCCTTGGAAATGGA
>JAECMU010057059.1:1301-17369 GCA_016106625.1 Dracogyra subfuscus
GTATTACTTCATGACTGAATTACAGTTTAGATCATCCTTAATCTCGATTAAAACACACCTGTGACGTCACTGTAATGTCTCATTGCTCCATTATTGTTCAGTAATGGAGCGATGATTCCATACCACTCCATTACTAACTTGTAAGAGTTATTACAAGTCTCCTAAATATAGTGTGGGGCAGGTTTTACTTAAGTAATCGATACTTAAAATGTTTAAAGAACTGAACTAACAACTAACAACTGTAACCTAAAATGGTTTACTCCGAAAATATCCGTATAAGCTGTCAGGAGGTTAATCCGCATCGTCATTTTTTTTTTATAACGTCACAAATCAAATCAAATCTCCACATCGTGGTTTAGTTCCATTTATAGTCGTGTTCGAGAGGTATCCATTGCTATTTTATTCCTGTTTGACAATCCTTGATTCAGTTTATTCAGTCAGAATAAAATTGTCACACAATCGCTAAAACAAGTTCTTTTTATTAAACATTTGATGTAGACTCTCGAGCATAGAACATCGGGTTCAAATTCAAGCAGAGGCCTAAATGTGGAAAAACACATCACCAAACATATTATAATAGTTGACAGTGCCAAACAAACGTCCTTCAATCAAATTGTCATTCATAGGGCAGTACATACCGCAACCTGTGATTGTCTTGGGTGGGATGAATAATCCCGCATCCATCAACGGCGGGGGCGGGATGTAGCTCAGTGGTACAGCGCTCGCTCGATGCGCGGTCGGTCTGGGATCGATCCCCGTCGGTGGGCCCATTGGGCTATTTCTCGTTACAGCCAGTGCACCACGACTGGTATATCAAAGGCCGTGGTATGTGCTGTCCTGTCTGTGGGATGGTGCATATAAAAGATCCCTTGCTACTAATCGGAAAGAGTAGCCCATGAAGTGGCGACAGTGGGTTTCCTCTCTCAATATCTTTGTGGTCCTTAACTATATGTCTGACGCCATATAACCGTAAATAAAATGTGTTGAGTGCGTCGTTAAATAAAACATTTCTTTCTTTCTTTCCATCGCCGGCGATCGATCCTGCGACGTACCCATCACGCGTCAGGGGATATTTAAATCAATGAAAGAGCTACGTACACTCCAACCGGGGAAGGAGGCGGGCGAAAGAACAACTCCCACCATTATCATCGAACGAGCATTTCACTAATTTATCATCATCATGTAACAAGCTCAGTATATAGTATCTTCAATCATATCCCAGTTGAAAGTACTGTCTTTGTATGTAGATTTAGTTAAAATACATTTAAAATTTAAGTAGGGGAATATCATCGTAACATTTTATTCCTGAAACATAATGGGACTCGGACATTCCCCTTTACGTAAAACATCCTTCTGAATTTTTAATCTCACTGATTCTGGATCTTTATTTAAATTTTTAACTTGTATTTGTTCACCAACACGGTTTGCTGCATGCAGCATGGAACATTTCCCTTTCTGACTCTTTCTTACCATGACCGGCCTCGGTGGCGTCGTGGTTAGCCCATCGGTATACAGGCTGGTAGGTACTGGGTTCGGATTCCAGTCGAGGCATGGAATTTTTAATCCAGATACCGACTCCAAACCCTGAGTGAGTGCTCCACAAGGCTCAATGGGTATGTGTAAACCACTTGCACCGTCCAGTGATCCATAACTGGTTCAACAAAGGCCATGGTTTGTGCTATCCTGCCTGCTAATCGAAAAGGAGTAGCCTATGAAGTGGCGACAGCTGGTTTCCTCTCAATATATGTGTAGTTTTTAACCATATATCTGACGCCATATAACCGTAAATAAAATGTGTTGAGTGCGTCGTTAAACAAAAAAAACACATTTCTTTCTTTCTTACCATCGTCTGTCCGTTTGTTGTGCAACTCATCACTATGTATGATGTCATGTTTTTGAACTAGATCGCATCATTTCTACAAGATCGCTATAATAGTCAAGGAGCTTTTCTAGAAAATGTTTTAAGTTTAAACTATGAGACATATAAACATGGAGATCACTCAACGTGTATACTTCTGAATCAGCTTCACTCAGTCGCCAATGGCATGGGGTTTGGAACCAGTTATGCATATCCTATAGGACCGTGTGTTGTAGTTAATCCGAAAAGGCATCTGGTGAACGCTTTATAGCAACTATTATGGTATCTGACTTCTACCTCCACCAGATCTAAACAGTATCTGAAATATTCTCTTAGCAAATGTTCATTGTTCTGTCACGTTTTGTTATGTTTTTAATGTCTAATCTATAAAAATATGGATGTCATTATGCCGCACAACTAAAATATTTAAGAAATTTCGTTAGCGTGGGCAAAGTGCTATCAACAAAATCACGGCATCTTAATACTTTCGTCTGCTGATGTCCAGAATTAATGTATAATTTTTTTAAACTAACCTCGGGATAAACCGAAAGTGTTTAATCCCTTTAATGGTCAGTGTAAAAGAAAGTTTAACAACACCCCCAAAATGTCGACAATACACCTTTAAATTGAAACCTGCCGCTACCTGGTAATTCAAACACAACTTTTAATGAATGAATATTTTTAGTTTAGTCTATTGATAAGGGACATTCCTGAGTTTGCTCTATTGGAAGATGTTTCCGACTGATAAAATATTAAACTTACATATTAAATATATTTTCTTGTTTCGAATATCAATGTCTGCATATTCAATGCGTTTCTGGTCGTTTTAATATTTGTAAGAAGCCAAAACTAGACTTTGTCTTCAAATAATTTCGTACGTACGAAAAAAACTATATTTTAGGAAAAAAAATGTTTTAATCTAGTACAAATATTAGAACGATCAGAAACACGTTTAATATACAGCCCCAAATATTTTATGCTGACAACTATATTTGTTATGCAATTACAATCGTCAAAAAGTCTCTGTTGGTCGATAACATCTTTAAAATTGCAACAAACTCTGGAATGTCTTTTTAATTAGCTTATCCGCTATTCAGAATGTTAATTAAATGTAACCATTAAATAATTCCTATTACTACTACTACTACTACTACTACTACTACTACTACTACTACTACTACTGCTGCTGCTGCTACCTCCACCATGGCAACCACCACCATTGTTATTATTACTATTATTACACCACCACTACAACGACAACGACTACCACTACTACTACTGCTACCACCACCACCACCATCACAACTACTACCACTACTACTTTACTACTACTACTACCACCACCATTACTACTACTACTACTACTATCACTACCACTATCATCACCACTACCACTACTACTACTACCACCAACACCACTACTACTACTACCACCACCATCACCACCAATACTACAACTACTACTACCATAACCATCACAACTACTATTACCACTTCCACTACTACTACCACCATGACCACCACCACTACTACTACTACTATTACCGTTAGTGCAGCCATTATTATTATTATTATTATTATTATTATTATTATTATTATTTTAGTGGTACACATGTGTACAGATGAATCAGTCAGCGGTGTACAAGGAGTGTTTCTGGACGGATTCGTACCTGGCAACACAGACATCACCTGTAACTGTTCACTTCAGGCAACAACAGCACTTCAGATTGGAATTAGTCAGGTTTTAGTTCCAGAGAAAATGTGTGGATCACAATTAACTATACAGCTAATTCAACAACATTGGACACTGATATATAATTGCAGAAATGAGGGGAATGTAACAACGTTAAAGAGAAATATTGATGAGCAAGGGTACTCAATTACTTTGCAAACTAGCGCGACACACAGCGTGGATATCACTTACTGCATCAACTTCTATATTATAGCTGGCTCAGGTACAAACATTTGATATGCATTAGGTGATTGTAAATAATAATATTTGTTTAATGATGCGACAGTGTAAACTGTTTATAGTTTAATTAGCAGCTATCAGATGTCTAACACAGTAATGTAATTTACAATTGTGAGCTTGAGTATCAACCATCACACAACATACTCAAACTAGACTTATTTCTCTAACATTATTAGATCCATAAATAATGATTGTGTGCGGTTTCAGGGGTACATTTTACATTAAATAAACACAATGGAACTAATTTATTCGTCCATTGTTCAGTTTAAAAGGGTAACCCTAAATATTCGTTTTAAAGCATACATTGGTCATAGAGCTATTGGCAACACATAAGGCTTCCTCGGGGCTATTAACAGACATGGAAAGGCGTTCTAGTAAACACGTGCATGGTATCATTAAAAAACTTATTTTGAATATGCATTTTATAACGTACTACATCGTACTGCTTCAACACGGAAATACTTATTCTTAATATTAATTAGGTTTGTGATTATTAAAAAAGGGGGAAATGACAAATTGTACCAGACAAGGTCCATGACTAGACGCTTATTTAGTCCGCATGGATGATATCAGTAAGGAGGAGGGGGAGGGGGGCACAATATGTATGATGGGGAGATAAGCCATATTTTTACTTTTATTTATACAAAAACCCATGCGATCGGGCTTATCCCGGCTTTTCACGGGTTTGTTGACGGACCGTAATGTTGGTTGTTTCTTTCATACAAAATTATGTTTATGTAACGTATGTATACACCTAAATAATAAAATAATAAATGTTTCCTAATATATTTATCTTAGATTAATCCGTTTAATGGGTTTTCGTTTTATCACATTACCGATGATGTAATCAGTAATTCGCATAATTCAAAGGAAAACGGACTTTAGCATTTGTGGTAAACAGGCAACTTTTTAGTTTTAAATTTAAAAACAAAACAATAAACAGTTTTCTTTTCTTTTTCGAAACGAATGATATCGTATATAATGTGTAGGACAAATACATACTACAAAGCCGAGATGTTTCCAGTGGAAAATTCTGAACTCCAGGGTATTCCGAATTTTCACCAGCTAAGACTATTATGTTATCAAGACCATGTTTATTTAATTCACACAGCACAACATTTTATCAGTTTGCGATATGACACAGCTGATTTCGTGTGGGTTTTTTAAGTTCAACAAGCGCTTATTTCAAACGATGTAGCATATTTCATATATTCAGTTAATGAAGTTGCATACGGACACGAATATATGGCAGAATAATTATGACCGTATTAACTGATTAGTTTTAAAAGTTACATATATACCAAAATACATGTGTACAGATGAATCAATCAGATGTGTACAAGGAGTGTTTTTTGACGGAATCGTACCTGCCAACACAATGTAAATGTTCACAAATGTGGGAATCACAATTAAATATACATCTAATTGAACAACAAAAGGCATTGGTGTATAATTGCATAAATTATGGAAATGTCACAAGATATACGCGAAATATTGACAACAAAGGATACTCAATTATTTTGCAAACTAGAGCGACACGCAGCGTGGATATTTCTTACTGCAGCAATTTCTACATTACAGCTGGTACAGGTTAAGGTTTTTTTGCTTTTAATTATTGCCCCAAATACATTGGTAGTGTTAGGATTGGGGACTCCTAAATTCACCATCTTACAAAATAAGTTATCAAAAGCTATACATTTGACTAATAAATACATGTTGAAAACACAATATTTTGCACAACAATCTGAAAACAATAATTGTTAGTATAACAACACATTCATGTACAATAATGTCATTAGATATTACGCTTAATTTTCGAAAATATATTGTGACATGTATATTTGGAGCAAGTAATACAATAGGATTTATAATATACCTTTGGAATTTCAGAAAAACGAAAGCAATAACAAAAAGAAGAAGAGGAAAAAGACAAAAATATTTTCAACAGAATAAATAAATAAAATATAGATAGAATAACATAAATAGTATGAGAGAGAGAGAGAGAGAGAGAGAGAGAGAGAGAGAGAGAGAGAGAATAAGTGAAATATATTTGTAAATAATGAAAGCATTTTCCCTGTATTAATGTAAGTTGATTCTTATTTGATATAAGAAAAGATATGAACCCAGTCTCGTCTTTTTAACCCTAAACACCAAGTATTTAATGAAATGTTTGTAGATCGACCACCGTTGATCAAATTTCGTCCAGTCACAATTGCGAAATGCAAGAAACATTTCAGTATTGTCATTAAGTTTTTTTTTTTTTTTAAGCGATTGAACATTTTTACTACCGCAATATACTTCATCCTGTATATATACTGCTTTGCAAGTAATATAATTAAATTTAATATATCATCTGCCCTATGATTATCATGTATTTGAAATATTATATTTGTAACAGTAAAATGGAGATGTGTAATATAAGTACTTTTTAGCAATCTCTGTAGGTTTTGCCAAAATGTTTGTATTAATGGACAGAACCAAAATGAATGAACACTTGTCGTCTTGTTGAATTTTTATTTTACAGAGAAATGTGTTTGTAGATAATATTCGATGTTCTAATCTATATTGTTAACACTTTAAATTCGTGTCATTATTAATTTTATGGTAAAGACTATGTGCTTTTTTCCCCTCAATTAAACGAATTTGTAAGAAAAAGTTCATTAACCCATTTCTTTTGTCAGATTGGTTTGCAGTTGTTTCTGGTTGTTGTTTTTTTTGTTGTTTTTTTAAAGAATGTTATAAATTCTCGGACAATCTTTCTTGTCTTGTAACAGAATTTGTCGGAATAGGTATTGGTGGTCTCTGTATATTACAATTATTCTTATTGAAAACATTTTGAGATATTTGATATAAAGTAAAGGATTTACAGTAGTATGAATGTAATGATGAAGAAGCAATTAACGTGTTAAGTCATTCGAGTAGTTTTATTAAAATACAAATTTATTTTAATTCTTAATTCTTAATTTCCTTGTTCTCATTTATATGAATCATGTAATCATTTTACTGTCTCCAGCTTCTCTTATTCTCTATTTTTAAAATCCTACCACAGATGTCAAAACTGTACGCGCGATACTAGGTTAAACTCGCTAATGTTGATAATGCAAATGGGTTATAGGCGTAGACTGATTACATGATAATAATTTGACGTTATTTGTTATTATTAATAATGTTCAGCATCTGTTCTGAAAAAACAAAAAACAAATCGGATATGTCCTATTTATTTCCGGGTTAAATACTAATGTTCCTGGACGAATAGTTATTGCGGCCTTTGAATGACGGGTGTAATAGTGATCGGGCTACGCCCTCGATTATGACACTTGTCAATTAACGGCCGCAGTAGCCGTGGTCTAACTAGACAAATATTTCGTAACATAGTCCATATACTTACGCGCCAAAACAGTTTAGTAATTTGGTAAATGTTTAAATAAAAGAAAATTCGTGACTTACAAAATAAAATCAGTCGCTGGAAGTAAGCATTATTTGTCAGTATAAGTAACAAGAGATTTTCCATACAAAATGAACTGTGTGACTGCCACGGTCCATACACGAAAATCTGAAAATTGCCATTAACGTGTCTGAACACCGTGGGGATTGGATTCTGACAACGGTACAACGTCGCTAATGCTTCTGACGAGACTGTGAATCTCTGGAATAGTGATGAAGATCCATTCGCGAGTTAAAGCATGTTTAAGGTTGTGGACGTTGAATTTGCGCGTGGTTCTCTCGCACGCTACGTCCCATCACATCCTATACCTACACAATAGGGAACAAGTCAGGCGATCTTGTAAGTCAGTTTAGTGCCTCAGTATTGTTCAGCTGAAGAAGTCCAGTCGATAGTCTGGCTGAATGCTGGCGTGCATTGTCTTGTTGAAACAAAACGCATGAATACTGCTGCACGAACGGAATGACAACTGGTGTGATAATTTCGCCACTGCAATGATGAGCACTGAGATTCCCATGAATGATGAAAATGATGTTGTTTTGTTCCATATCATGAATTCATGTCCACACCATGTCGCTACCACCACCACATCGGTCACGTTCAGTGCATGGTGGACGTTGTACAACTGTCAATGCCCAATGTACTCGGACACGTTACTGACAATTTTCAGATTTTCGTATAACGAACCCCAAGCATCACGTGACAGTCACACGTTTCATTTTGTATTGAAACTCTCCTGTTATTTACAAATATATATTGACAAATAATGTCTCAATTAAATCGAGTGTCACGACGTTTTCTTTTATTTAAGCATATTTACCAAATTGCTAAACGTTTTTGGCTAAATATATATTCAGCCGCTACTGGCGCATCTTGTTTGTAAAATATATATCTAATTAGTGTTGACATAAGAACATGGCTTTAGAATTTAACCTCCGTTAACACTTAGTCTGGAGATAATAAGTAAATATCAGATTAAAAAACTTACTTCTTATTTGCATTAAGTAACTATAAATGACCCAGTAATCTGGTACAATTACATATAAAAAGCAGGCTATAATATCAAGGGCTAATATAGGGCCATCAGTTTGTATCCATCATATTGGAGCTGTTTAACGAATAGCGTGATAATGACGAAAAACAATCACGTGTAAAACTGTTGGCTTGCGGGAACATTATCGCGCTGAAATGTACCTTGCAGGATCAGCAAAAATGGTTTATAACGTCACGATGCATAACATAATAATAAAATTAAAATTGTAGTAACAGTAGAACTGAATATTGGTCAATAAATAAGTCAGTTACTAATATATATATATATATATATAGAGAGAGAGAGAGAGAGAGAGAGAGAGAGAGAGAGAGAGAGAGAGAGAGAGAGAATGCTTTTCTCATAAGATTATTAATAAGATCACAGGGCAGTGGTAGATAATTAGCCTCGTGTACAGTGAATAGTTAGATCGACCCATCTAGGTGAATTCAGTGCTTTATAGGAAAATGTATATTAATAGTAATCTATGAGGCTAAAGCGGATTTCGTTCCTTTGAAAAAGTGACAAAATAATCAGAAGGTAGACATTAAATGGCTGTAGTTAAAATATTCTCAGCTTTAATTAAGGAAATACGATCTAACGTGTTCATTTAGAAATCGAGTAATGGTTTCGGAGCAATAATGTGGTTTCACATTTGCGAATGTAAAACATTTCAATATATTTTAAATAGCAACATTAAATAACGATGGATTAAACGTTTCTAAACCAGTTTTGATTTCATCTTAATGAGTAGATGTGTTTTTGATTCCTTTTTGTCTCATGCCTATAGGTAGTTTGAGTCTTCAGTGTTATTCATCAGGAGACAAAACCACAGTCACGACACAATCAACACAAGCATCGAGTTCGATGTCGACACAGTCAACAAAAGTATCGAGTTCGATGTCGACACAGTCAACAAAAGTATCGAGTTCGATGTCGACACAGTCAACAAAAGTATCGAGTTCGATGTCGACACAGTCAACAAAAGGAGCGAGTTCAATGTCAACACAATCATCAGAATCAACTACAAACGTACCAACAATCCTCAAGCAGAACTCATCATTAAATCAAGAAGCTTTTCCAGGTACTGGTTTACCATATTCTCGAAACACGAGCAGTAGAAAATAAACAAACAAAGTAGATTAAAAACCGTTAAAGGCATACTGTCACAGACCACAGACCTATTAAATAGCCTAACAAAGTATTATATAAAAATATAAAACATTTATTGGTCCCTAAATGTACTTTATTCAACCATCTACATAGCCACCATACTCGAATTATTAATTATATTTCCTAAATTACTGGTGTTGTCCACGGCTGATGCTTTGTTCTCGGCATAAGTTGTGTGTTATGTAAACGAGGAAGTGGAATAAATATTTAAAAAGATAATAAATAAATAAATAAATAAATAAATAAATAAATAAATAAACAAAATGAAGCGAAACAAATGTAAAAACAAAATAAACAAACAAAATGAAAGTACACAAAAGACATCCCGAAAACAATTCCATCAACAAAAAGATAAAATAAGATTAGATAAAATAAAAGTAAGCATAGCCAAGTGAAAAACATGGCATGAAGTCCAATAAAGAACAAACGTATTACACGTGTCCATGCATTACTATATTGGACACCAATTATACAATCTTCCATTTTTTATTTTTTTTTGCGTCATTAATTTAAATTTGGCTTGGCTTAAAAAGAAAAGGAAAACAGAGTTATATATTATTATGTGCCGTTTGTAATAACATGGATAAAATAGAAGAAAAAAACTATTCACCCATAGCGAATTTTAGAGTTTGACTTTGTATTTTAATACTAAACTCATCGATTATTCTTTTGTTAAGCTACTTGGTATATGTCGCACTCCCACAGCCCTCAAAAACAGAAACAAGACGATATTAGTAAACACAGAACTAACAACAGTGGAGTAACCTAGTTTCAAACACACACACAAACATACACATATATATCTGGGTTACGTTGTCGTTATATGTAATTTGCCGTTGTAGCGAATTTGTATTGAGCTTTCTTCATTGCCCTAATGACGTAAGACAAAATACTTATCAATAAAAATTTTTTTTTTATAACTGAAGGTAGAATAGCATTTAGATAGTTAATGCATTACAATTATTATTAAAAATAACAAATAAATTGTACATGCATATGTAATAAAATATATTTTAAAAACATTACTAAATATATTAATCAATATGTCCAGATCAAGGTAATCCTTGTTTATATAGTTATCCTGTCTGTGAGATGATGCATACACAATATCCCATGCTGCTAATCGAAAAGAGTAGCACATGAGGTGGCGACAGCGGGTTTCCTCTCTCAATATCTGTGTGGTCTTTAACTATATGTTTGACGCCATATAACCGAAATTAAAATGTGTTGAGTGCGTCGTTAAATTCCTTCATTCCCTAGTTAAAATCATTTGCAATTGGTATTTACTTCTGTCCTGGACCTTTCCAAATACCATAAAAACATTAATCCTTTAACTGAATGAGTAAAGGCTTGTTTTCAAAAGCAATACAACTCGAGGTCTACAGTTTAACAGACATCGGTGTGTGACACTGTTGGCTCGTGACGAGACCAAGGATGCAAAGTAGCTTTGTTAAAGGGACATTCCTGAGTTTGCTGCAATATTTTAAGATGTTATCGACTAATAAAATATTTCTACGATTAAACTTACATATTAAATATATTTTCTTGTTTAGAATATTAGTGGCTGTGTATTAAACGTGTTTCTGATCGTTTTAATAGTTGTACTAAGTTAATTTTAATTTTATTTCTTAAAAAATATTTTTTGTACGTACGAAATTATTTGACGAAATCCAGTTTGGGCTGATTACAAATATTAAGACGACCAGAAACACATTGAATATACAGACATTGATATTCTAAAAAAGAAAATATTTTTAATATGTAAGTTTAATCGTAGAAACATTTTATTAGTCGGACATATCTTACAATGCAGCAAACTCGGGAATGTCCCTTTAACTTGTTGTGGTATGTTTGATGTATTTTCAAACGTCGGATACGCGCTTGTTCCATATTTGCTCAACAGTTTAACATTGTTGTACTATTGTTCCCGACAAGTTTTAATATTTATCTTAACCACTGTTCTTATAAATAGCATATAGTCAAAATGTTTTGTTATTTCCATATCAATTTTACTTTGTGTTTTTGGTCAACCAAAATTGCAATTATTGACAAAACAACAACAACAACAACAACAACAACAATTCAAAATGATGGTTGGCACGGGGTATACTTGAAATGACTGCAATTATCAATGTATAAATATTATCATGTGTCTTTCGTATTTAGTTGCAGCTGTAGCGGGAGGAGTCGGCGCTGTGGTGCTAATTGTCGTGGTCGTCTTGGTCATTGTCTTATTTGTTAAAAGGTAAAACAATGTATATTATAACGTGAGCGGGGCTTTTGTTGTTGCCAGAAATATAGAATATTAGAATATGATAATTGCACCCAGTTTTTTCGTACTCTCTCTCTCTCTCTCTCTCTCTCTCTCTCTCTCTCTCTCTCTCTCTCTCTCTCTCTCTCTCTCTCATTTTACAGCAGCTAATATGAGTTAATATGGTTAAACTTAAGTATACATTGTTATACACCAAATGAAACTTACGGTGTAATAAAACTTTAAAATATTGACAAAATATGTTGTCTTTGATTAAGGAAGAGACGCAGCAAACAGGAACCTGATTCAGACAGCGATGGAGGTTACTGCAACATGGACTCGGATCCGTACAAACACCAGAACACCAAGCCATCTGGAAAACATCCAGGAGGTTCAGAAAACTCTCACCAGAACCAGACTGGCAACCAGACGATTTGCTCGCCATCAGACGATTATGCGTCTATTGATGATGAAGCTGGCGGTGTTACTCACAAACCGCAGGTGGCACTGAAGCCAAAGTCACCTAGCACAAGTAACCATGGTGACTTACTACTAGAACCTGACCACGATGACGTGTCAAACATGTACACACAGGTTAACAAAAACAAGAAACCAGCCAAATCTGTGAATGAAGCCGCCATGCCGGTTATGCACGTCAATGAGCTCTATGCTGTGGTTGACAAAACAAAAAAGGGGAAACAACCTTTGACGGCTAAACCTTCTGGTGAACTGTACGCTGTGGTAAACAAAAAGAAGAAGTCAGGCGGGACGGGTTCTGAATCTAAATGTCAAGATCCCGAGTCTGGGGTAACTAGTGATGTCTACACTGAAGTTCGGAAACCGAAGAAGTCTGGAAATAATCCGAACATCCCTAAAGGTTCACCTGGACTCGTTTACACTGAGCTGGAGTTTGACGAAAACACAGACGAACCACAGGGAGCCACAGCAGGATTGGATGAAAAGACAGACTCAATTGCAACAGAAGAGGATCGTGTTCTGTATTCTAAAGTGTGTTAAATAGTTCTGTGTAGATGTTTTGATGGGGGAATAGGTGGGAGAAAAATGGGTACTGTTAGCCTATGTCAGCAGTGTTCGAGATTAACGGTATCCCGATATCCAAGGTCTAAGGGACATCAGAATTTAATTTTGGATGCTAGACTTCAATAATCCAGTATCCCACCGGTATTTATTTATAATGTTCTTTTTTTTTTCTTTTTTTAATCCTGGTTTTTATATATTTGCAGAAACAATGAAAGTCGTAATTAGTGGTGAAATTAATTAACAGTATTTTCAAGCTCGTAACAATATTTTCCCAACTCATACCCAGTTAATGCTACACTGGAACAATAGCTGCGTAGCAATAGATTGGGAACCACTAGGTCGCTATTGTTTTGTTGGATGTTTCTTCCCTTCAAATTTTATTTGAGATATTGATTCCATATCTGCAGAAAATAGATATATCATTAGTAATGTCAGATTACTGCTAAATATAAAAAATAAAATAAAGAACGGTGTCGTCAAAGTTTGATACAATGTTATTTATGAATTTTATTTAAGAGGGATACTAAATTGTTAGGTGGGATACCAGATTTTGAAATGTTAGTATCCATCTGGGATACTGCCCACATTGTTTAATCTCGAACACTGGTCAGTATTCTTAGACACATATTTTCTAAGCACTGTGTCTGACTCACCGATTCCACTATTTCTTCTTCATAATAGGCTTTTCGTATTATTATTTTTCACAGATCTATCCCACCACGTTCTCCTCACCCTCGTTTGCCAGTGATTTGTTGCAGTTATATAACCGAATTCCACAATTTCATTGTCAATGCTATACTAGTCACAATAAGTTAGGGGCCAGTATCAAATTAAACCTTACGTTTTCAAAAAGTTAAAAAAAAAAAATCAGGGACGGTGATTGGTAATGAAAAGTATGTTACATATGTATATATAGCATCGTACATTTTATCTACATCAGCCTTTTACTCACAGCCGGTTTGGTTTGCGGCAGAAAGCGTGTGACAAATTCAAGATTGTTTGACCTTTTCAAAACCTTTTTTTACCGACTGAACAAGATATTTCCCTGGAAACTGCATGGTGTACGTGAAACTCTTTTTACATTTTAACACTTTCCATGTTTGATTAGGGTTGTAAAGTTATAAATGTATTTGCAATCTGGCTTCTGATAACCATGCCACTAAGACATAAACTGATAACCATGCTACCAAGACATAAACTGATAACCATGCTACCAAAACATAAACTGATAACCATGCTACCAAGACATAAACTGATAACCATTCTGAACTGTGGCCGAACCCTGTATAGGTAATCGTTGAATGGTAATGTATCCACGAGACAAGTTGCCAGATGCCTGTGAGTGAGCCATTCCAACATCCCCATTCCAGACGCAGTGTTCATATGGCCCTTAACCTTTTGTGACTAGTATAATATTAAAGAGACATTCCTGACTTTGCTACATTGTAAGCTGTTTCCGACTAATGAAATATGTTTACGATTAAACTTACATATTAAATATATTTTCTTGTTTAGAATATCAGTGTCTGTATATGCAATATCATAATGTTATTGTGCCCTTTTTGTCTTGGACCACCCCCACCCCATCAGAAAAGCGGATCCAGCCATATAACCGTAAATAAAATGTGTTGAGTACGTCATTAATTAAAACATTTCCTTTAACCCATTACAAATATTAGAACGATCAGAAACATGCTTAATATACAGCCATTAATATGTTATGCAGAAAAATATATTTGATATGTAATTACAATCGTGAAAAAGTCTCTGTTAGTCGATAGCATCTTAAAAATGGCAGCAAACTCAGGAATGTCCCTTTAAGGCTAGCTTTGCAAGTTTTATTTGTCGTAACATATATGTAGCCTCGGCGAGATCCGTGTACAGATTTCAGGTTGGAATTGAGGCGTGTTGTAGCCCAATGGTATTTAGCGCTCGCTTCATGCGCGGTCGGTCTAGGATCGATCGCGGTCGGTGGGCCTATTTGGCTATTTCTCGTTCAAACCAGTACACTGCGAATGGTATATCAAAGGCCGTTGCATGTGCTATCATGTCTGTGGGATAATGCATATAAAAGATCCGTTGCTACTAACCCAATAACCGATAATTAATAAATCAATGTGCTTTAGTGGTGTCGTTAAACAAAATAAGCATTAACTGTATGGACTTCATATTCAGATAAACTGGTTTATCTAAAACATACCAAATGCAATGGTCCGTTGTTTCGTTCATCGTTTGTCCTAAAATTGTTTTATCTTTTTCCATTTGACAATAATAATAATAATAATAATAATAATAATAATTTTTAAAAATAAAAATATTTATTATCATTATTATTATTATTATTATTATTATTATTATTATTATTATTGACTAAGCTTAAGCTTACTAACCCATTTGTACATAAAGTGCTAAGATTTTCTGTTATATTTGATCATAAAAACACATTGTTCTTCTTGATATATGACGTGCTTTACATGTACGACCTTGAGGTTTATTAGATGACATATACACTTTCCTGTTAATCGAGAATAATAAGCATGTGGCGGTATTGGGTTTCGATTCTTTCATCCATATCAAGCACTCCGACGCCGTAAATAAAATGTGTTGAGTGTGTCGTTAAATAAAACATTTTCTTCCTGCCTTCCATACCAAGCAAGTATCGTCTTTGCCATAACATGATAGGTATCAGTTAACTAAACTTCAGTTGCAAGTTTCATTATTCTACATTAAGAAATAGTTTTACAATTATTATTTTAAAAATATTAATTGGATTAGAGATAATCAATTATTATTTTGTATATGGCCGTGGGGTGGAGATTTATTTTTATTTGTCTTGGTTTTCTACCTTTCGGAGTATGTTTTTGCCATGTGGTCACTATTCATCAGCTGAAAATATTTAACAGAACAATTATTTTTATACATGTATATATAATACATTAACAGATGTTTTCGTCTCTCAGAATCAAGGAACATCAATAAACTAAAATACAACTGAGAGGAAACTAATTATATGTATTCAGTTGTCATCACGCTATATTGCATGTCTGTGTATGTGTGCGTGCGTGCGTGTGTATGTATATATGTGTGTGTATGTTTATGCGCGTGCGTATGTTTGTGTGTGCGCGTGTGTTCGTATGTGTATGCGTGTATTACTGTGTGCGCGTGTGCATGTGAGTATATGTGTATATGTATATATATGTGTGTGTGTCTGTGTGTGTGTGTGTGTGTGTGTGCGTGTGCGTGTGCGTGTGTGCGTGTGCGTGTGTGTGTATGTGTTATTACTGTTATTATTACCTAGTTG
>JAECMU010057065.1:0-12673 GCA_016106625.1 Dracogyra subfuscus
AGCTGGTGATTGTGGCTGGAAATCTGACTGCCGTACGCTACATGGATGAGATAAGACCGCATGTGCTTCCATTCCTTCAAGGTCAATGTGGCGCCGTCATGTTGCAGCAAGACAACGCTCGCCCTCACGTCGCACGTCTAGTGACCGACTTCCTGAGAGAGCAGAATGTCAAAACACCGCCTGACCTGTTACCCACTGAGAATTATGGGACGAATTGTAGAGACGCCTACGTCTCCTGCCATTGACCTTGAACCACCTGGGTCGTGACCTTGTTCAGGTTTGGAACAACATCCCACAAGGGTTTCTGAACCATTTGGTGTCATCAATGAAACGTTGTTGTCAGGTCTGTGTGCACGCACACGGTGGCTATACACGGTATTGACATTGTGAACTCACTTTCGACACCACCCCTCTTTATGACCCAGAGAGTGGTAACAAAAATGCCAGGCGTTTTTCCTTCTGGATTTGGTATTGTGCGTAAATGGCAAATAAATAATGTGTGAAATAATTGTGTTGATTTAATTACAAATAAGAAAATCGCACCACTTTTAGTAATGCACAGGAACTTTTTCCCGCTAGTATATGTATGGCAGTGATTTTGTCTTGCAAAACTACATTCGGTTTGGTCTTCATTTTTTTTAAATATTTGTTGAGATAAAGAAGTCAGTGTGGATTTAATGACCCAAGTTGCTTAAGCAGCATTCTCATTATGTGATTAGTCGCAAAGACTTATCGCATGCGCTTTGTCTTAGTGACTCGAATCATGTGTGGCGAGACGTGTCATAAGATTCCACGGTGTCGAACAAAGCTTGTCTGTTTAAAAATATTTTGCGGGAATTGTAAGTCCAATGGAAAAAAAAAAAAAATGTAGACAATTTACTGATGGCATTATGTAACTAAATAATTTTTGACCGCTTCTGGGCAATAATGGGTTTCATAGACCCACGAAATCCAGACATTTTGACAAGTTTATAAGCAAACAGAACCCAGAGGTGACAAAGCTGAATGGTTGAACTTTATTGTGATTTGATTTGCTGAAAGCTTACGATTTGTTGTGAGAAGTAGGGACATGTTTTTAATGTGTATGATTCCGACACGACTTCTTGTATAAGACTAAAGATATTCTGATTAGGTGTTCTCACATAACAAATTTCATCTAATGCAAGAAGTCTGCAACTAATCCCACAATGAGAACACCCCTTTTACGGGTTATTAAATCCAATCATTTATGGAGCTTCATCATAATATATGTGATGGGGGGGGGGGGGGGTAGTAGGTTGCAGTTGCTGGAGCAAATCCTCCGATTCTTGCCAAAAGAAAGACATTGTGGCAAGATGAACTGGCATGAAACTTTTTCACCATGTATTTCCACCCACAATATTAGTTGTAATCTATGTAAAAATGTGTAATGCTTCGTTTGCAACCCCTGTTTGATAGTAATGCTAATATGAATAAAGGTGATCCAGATTCGGACATGGCTGCCCCGACAAAAATGGGAACCCATATGCCTGTGAGTCTGGTGATTCACTTTTCCCAAGGCTGCAAAAGCCTGAATATTGCCCCGATTCTACAATCCATTGTTGGGGTGGAATGCAAGTTGGTCATAGGAATGATTGATCAGTGATTCTCATCAATAGACTGTGTTTTGGGGGAAGGGGTTAATTTTTTTTTTTTTTTTCAACCAGTTCCCTGTAATTGGTGCATCAGAGGTAGGGCCTCCACGAGTCGGAAATATTGGACTTTACTACTCTTAAGGTCAAACTTGACCTGGACCAGAGTACCTGACAATAGATGATGAGATAAAGGAATAAGGTAGAATAACATTATGCTTCTTAATTCCAGCACTGAACATAGATGCCAAATCATGCTGTTGTATTGCATTTAGAAACGGGGGTTGATATGTTGTGTTGTGACAGACGGACAGCCAGTTTTAAAAGTAACCAGCATGGTCATATTATTGTTGTGTAACATAGCGTTCATTGCTCTACATTGTACATTGTATTCTAGTTGATAATTATATTTCATATTGCATGGGTAGGCCCTATTCAAATCCTGTGAACTGACTGAGTATTGCTAGACTCGACCTGTGCCAAAGTACTCGAGGAGATCCTAATCAGAGGCTGTGTTATGTAGCTTAAACTGTACAATATATCCTGCTGGTAAGTATGATAGCGTGTCATAGTAGTAGGTCTCTCTTACTACAGACCAAGTTTCTAAACACCCATATATTAGACTTAAAAAGGACAGAGCAGAATTTTGCATTTTAAATATTACAAATATGGAGAAAGTTCAAATTATAAATAACGTTTTAGGCTTCAGCAGCTTCAACCTGCACTGTATCGGATAAATGAAGTTAGAAATGCTAAACCTAGAACCCCACCTAGGCCCATAGTAAAACTTGTTACTTGATTAAAAAATAGCAGGTGTGTGAAAAACATAGCTGCAAGATATTTTAACCTGTTGCTATTGGAAGGACATGGACTGGGATATGGAAATGGGACGGTAAGAAATGATGTGGAGGAACTGCCTGATCAGAAAAGCATATTATTAATAATGATAATAATTCCCAGGATCAGGCTAAAACGGAACCACTACCAAAACGGAACCATTTTTGTTGGCGAAAACGGAACCGATTGTGGCTATAACGGCACCTCACTGTATTGGCTACAACAGAACCTCACTGTATTGGCTACAACGGAACCTCGCTGTATTGGCTACAACAGAACCTCACTGTATTGGCTACAACGAAACTTCACTGTTTTGGTAATTGTTAATCCCCATCACCGATTCCATCTAGCCGGAGTGTCACGATGTTCACTACACAGCCTTGCCTGGCTTGCTTGGTTAAGTATATAACAATCGATTGTTTGTTTTGTAAATAAATTAACATAATTTTATTCTATTACATCTGACTTCCTTCATGAGATCTTTTAGTTGTTGCTGCGTTTAAAAAGGTAATAGAGTAAATTAGTGCCTTCAGTACAACTGTTAGTTTTAGCTTGAGCATGTGCTAAGATGATGCTTGACGTTACTAATCGAGGCCCTACTTGGAGTAATAGATGTTTTGATAATCAAATGCTCCCAATCACAAGTTTCTCAGGTATCCACCAAAAAAGAGGAAATTCGTAACCAGTGTCACAGCAATGCTAATCCAAACAGAAACGGCAGAGAACAGGAAAAGTAGCGAATGCTGAGGGGGCTCTTTCTGAGTGGTTTGCAAATGCCCGACTGAAAGATATGCCGTTATCTGGGCCAATTTTAACTAAAAGACAACTAACAAAGTGCATTAAAAAGTGTATGCCTTATATGCCTTAATTTTGGTTTTGATTTTGGTGCCGTTTTCGCCATCGATTTTGGTGCCGTTTTAGCCAACGGAGGTTCCGTTTTGTCCACAGATATTGGTGCCGTTTTAGCCAACACAGGTTCCGCTTGGTCCAATTTGGTTCCATTTTCGCCTGGGGCCGTTTTGGCACGGTTCTGTTTTCGCTGTAACCCAATTCCCTTACAAAACAGTGGATGCTTGATAAAATTTCTGACACAAATTGCTTACACAATAACTTATGCTTTAAAGTAATTTTTAAAATAAAAATAGAGGTGTGTAACCTAACAAGTTACGATGCGGAAATACTTGCGACTAATATACAACATAATTATCTCCCTTATTGAACTCGCCACTATCATTCTGAAAGTAAAACAAAAACAAATATGGCGTATAATGTTTTGGTTGTGAAAACTATTTCTTTTTACTAACACTAACAGTTATATTTGAAGTCAAATTTAAGACAATGCCTTGGTACAGTCATTTAATTCCAGAATCATGGAAAAAACGAGCTTGTAGATATCTTCTTCAACGATATGTTGGGCACTTCCTAAAGGAAAAACTGTCATTAGATCAGCTGAGCGTTGATTTGTACAGTGGAAAAGGTGTTATCAAAGAGCTAAATTTAGACGTTGAGGTGAAATTTGTTGTTTTTCATTTCATTTATGTTGTACTGACTTTATAATTGTAAATATGTACTTTAGATAATAATATATATTTATATCTACTGCTTCTAGCATTGGTGTAAAAGAAAAAAAAAGAACTTCAAAGCAATGCATTGCTCACTCAGTCACTGGTCCTGGAATGAATATTGTTTTAGATAATTTATAGATATGTATCTTACTGTCCGTTTTTTGTTTTTGTTTAACGACGCACTCAACACATTAGAATTACGGTTATATCGGCGTCGGACATGGTTATGTCGAGAAAAAACCCCAGTGGTTAGCTGATGGGGATCGATCCTAGACCGACCGCGCATCAGGCCTTACTGTCCGAACCAAAATGTTAACAACTACGAAAAATTGCTCTCCTACCTTTAATTACCGTTACATTTCTCCAAACTTTTGTCCACACACAAGTTGTTAAAAAACCATTACAGTGACAGTGTTTGCGCTTAAATTATGTTTTGAGTTGCCATCCGGGCAAGTGGTGACACCACTTTCACTTGCCCGAATCTATTTTCACTTGCCCAAGTAATATTTATAAAAAAAACCACAACGATAATGCAACAGATTATAAGAGAAAACGCACAAAAAAACAAAAAAAACAATTGGTCGCCAGGCGGGCAATCTTACTGTGGGTTGTCAGCGCCCATCGTCGTTTTCAGTCACCAGGGACGATTGGGCGACCGTTAAGTTCGCTTCGAACCCTGCAGTGACACAGCTTTCACATATGAGACTATAATGATGTCTTTAGTATCGACTTTTCTGAGATAGCATAGGGTAAAATACATGCAATTTGTAGCCGGCTGCCATTTTGCTTTTTTATGGAATATTCTTCAAGCGTCCAAAGTATGTTACATAATTAGTATAAAATCAATGCTCTTTAGTGGTATATTTCAACAAACAAAAAATACTTTACAAAATTAATATGACGTCATCACGTTTGCTTTTATTATAACATGTTATGACATTGCTAGATTAAGTCATATCCTTTCACCCCTCTTGAAGAATATTCCATAAAAAGACAAAATGGCAGCCATCACAAAATTAAATGCTTTTTGCCCTATGCAATCTCCGCAAAGTCGATATTGGTGACATAGTTATCATCTAGTATGTGGAATCTGTGTCATTGCAGTGGTTTTTCCTAGATTTTTGTTGGGACAAAATGTGAGTAAAATCTAACAAAAAATAAAGGTAGGAGAGCAATTTTTGGCAGTTATTAACATTTTGGTTCTGACAGTAGAGTTAGGCAAAGGATATATGCCATGATTACTACTCATCCTGACAACAATAATAAAGAAAGCTTTACTACATTTAAACTTTTGAAGTGTGGTCTCTAATCCTTTATTTTCACAATCCATTAAAAAACATTAAAGGTTAAGGTCACCCACAAATGGTTATAAGAAAAATAGAGTTACAGATGTTTTCGTACTCCTTTAAACTTGAACTAAAAGGTCAAGGATGCATTTTATTACAGTGTAAATCATGAAATTAATGCGAGCAAGTAATTAATGCGAAAAATGTGGCGAACACATAGACGCTATAATAACGATTAATAATTAAGTCTTGATACAAAAAATGTGCAGGATTTTACTATAATACTTCTAAATAAAATAAAACTTTTATAATATAAAGATGAAACAAAATACAATTTTTTGTTTGTTAAATGTCTTTTTGTTGAGTACTTCAAGAATCTTTCTTTGTTTCGATGTTGCCATTCTATTTTCACTTTCCTGGAATATCATTTCGGTTATATAATACAGTGATATTCCAAATGTTTTTTTTCTTCTGATTTTCTTACACTTCTGGATTACTGTATACATTTAAACTGTTTTGAACATTTGTAAAATTATAATCAACAAATTTTATTACTAAATATATTCCTTTAAAAATGAAACAGTAGAAAATTATATAACCGTAACCAACAATCCATGCATATTTCTTCAAACCATTTGGCTCAACTCTATACATGACATTTAATTTAGACTGGTCGCAAGTTGTCACTGTTGCAATATATCGCATTTGTTAACGTCTATTCCTGTGCTGCGCATCATGTGTATAAAATATTAAAATCAGTCTAAAACATTTGTTAGAATAATATGTCTGTGTTCGCGTGAAATATTGTACCTTTTATTCCTACTGGTGGATTAATTAGAAGCAATCACCATGCAATAATATCATGATTTACAGTGTTTTTAAAAAAGGTGGGATTTTTGTATTTTGTTTTATATATATAGCAATAATGTTGATAGATAAGAATAGAGAAAGATCATATGGAACTTATTCCTCCATAAGTTTTTTGTAAAGTGAATACAATAAAAACAATATTTGGGAAAAAAATTGGAATAAAAGAATATATAGTACTTTAGTCCAGTTCAACAAATACTGTTGTAATGTGAAACAACAATAATAATTTTGAATATAATAGAGGACTATACGAGTGTGACCCTGTGGTGTTAAAAATAATTTTTTTGTTACTGAATCATTAACTTTATAAATATTATAGTGATTTCCCTAGAAATTAGGCAAGGCATGGTAGACCAAACACTTTTGGAGTGTTTTCTCAAACACAAATTAATTAAAATAAACATTAATGTAATTTACAAACACAAATTAATTAAAATAAACAATGTAATTTATGTGCTTGCTTTAATAAATGAATGGCAAAAAATATAAAAGGCATATTTTATTAATTAATAATACCTTTTTGGGTGTTTTATAAAGGAATTTTAAAAATTAATTATTGAAAAAGGCTTGTTTAATTTCAAGGCAGCATAGTGCTGATTGAGGCTAGACTATTGGGGCATGGTACTGCACCATGCTAAACAAGCTAGGGAAAACATTATATTATAATATTCATATTGTTCACAGAATGGATACCTGTCCAGTACAAACATTGTTAGAATATATGTTAACAATAATAGATTTTTAAAAAATATTCAAAATTAAAAGAATTATAATAGTGGTATTGGTAACTGCTAATATTCTCAAACATTGGTGGATTCAGAGGTGGGGGAATGTCACAGGAGTCATGTTGCCCTTTTAAGTGACTTTTTAAATGAATTATTAAAATTCATTATCCACTAAATTGCCCTGAAAATGTGTCTGAGCATTCTTATTTTAAAATTATCCGTTGAGTATGTCCCTGAACCCCCTGAAGATATACCAAAATTGTACATAAACATTATGTAACAGACACAAAATTCCATGGATTCATGCTTGTTTCTTGTGTTCAACATGTAGGTTTTGGCAGTCCTGCCTTTTAAATACATGACAGTATTGTTAGGGAGATTCCGTTTGGTACATGATGGATACTAGATACCATTTGTCTAAAAACAAAGTGAACAGAACTAAAACTGGCTACGTGATTCAAACGTAAGCAAAGGAGCCACAATGAATAATCTCATTCTGATTTTTGTATTTGGCATTTAATATATATTATATAATTTTGTATTTCGTCAAGAGACACTGTCCTACAAATTGATTTTCATGTGAAACTTTGCCACATTAAACTGAAGTCCTAATCATGAACCCATGTCTCCAGATCATACATAGAGCTTGTTGTCCATATCAACAGAGTTTAAACCTGATAAGAAGAGTTTTTATAATTCAGTATTTACTAAGTATTTACTAAGATGACATGAATAAATTCCTTATAAGAAACACATCTGTGTGATTTCAGTTATATAGTTAATTACCATACACTTCCATGCATATTCACATTTTCAGTCTGTTTCTGTAGAATACATTAAATGTCGATGTAACAACAGTCACTTACTGTCAGTGTCAGTCTTTTTCAATATCCTCTGTGTACACAGAACATTAACTTCAGTGGTTTGTATCAACGAAATGGTCACAATTACACGTGAAGTATAAGCCACAGTCAAAACTAGTCCTTCCCATTATTTTATAAAAATTTATTTTATAAATAATTTGAGTTTCGTTTGACATAAGAAAAGTAAAAGTGTTTTGGAAAATAAAATAAAAATATATATATATGTACATATATTTTTTTGGTGTTAAATTTACAAATCATTAGGCTCAGAAATAAAATATGTTGTAGTAAATTTCATAGTATGAAAAAAAGCATTTTTCTGTGGGACAGAGTATAGGTAATGTGTAATTAATTCACAGATGCTTATATGTAGATTATGTAGCGGCAGCAGGTTTCTTCTATCTCGACCGAATGGCCTGGGCTAAGTGTACTGTATGTCTGAACATTACTTTATTATCTATGGTATTTGGTATACTTTTAAAGACTACTTAAGAAAATTAGTAGCAGTAATTGAAATTATTATGTTTAATATAGTGTACTTTACATACAAACATGGAATGTTGCAGAATGAATCACATCTATTCTCTGTGTTAATAGAACACTTACAATATTCTTTAAAACAAATGGATATCAATTGTTAGGCAGAATATATAACTGACTGGAAGAATAAAATTTACTAGTATAGGTAGATGTATATTTACACTTTGCACAAATAAATGAAAAAGAGGACATATGCTGTAGGCCTTCGTTTTGACGGGCGCGAGCACTAACACGCTCGTGAACCCCCGTCAACTCAATCTGACGAGCGCGAAATAACGCGTCCCTAAATTAAACAAATCACGCTTGTATTTTTGGTTTTTAACTGTCATTTTAATTGTTTTCTGAATTCAATAGACAACGCCACAAACCTTTATATTTTGTTCACAGTGAACTTCTTAGAATACTTAGTTTATACACTGAAACACAATTGGTTGGTTATATTTACACTGAGCCAATCAGCTAGGAGTTATCTTTTTATTAAGATCTCGTCGGTTTGACAATTGGGTAAACTCGGGAACTTTGTTCCATAATTTTACTAAACAAAAATCATGACAACCAACATTGACCATTCTGCTATTGGTTAAAAGACACCCCCCAAAACGAATGATATACTGTTATTTTAGTTTTATTTAGTTTCGTACAATGCAGGTAAATGATCTTGAAATGTATTTTGCACACGTACAGAAACAAATAATAGGTACATGTACGTTGTCCAATAACTCTTGATGTGTATGTTTTTACATGTTGAAATCACAGAATCACAGTTACAAGTAAACGCGTACACCAACAAAAAACTAATTTAGTACAGCAGGATTTGTTTTCGTCTATAGCATAACGTGGTGACATAGTCTATTTCTACTTTCTGTTTCACGAAATCGATAACTGTTGTGTTCGTTTTGGTGGGTTTTTTTGTGGCCCATTCATTCATCTTTGAGAACAACCATCGTATTAGTTACCGGTAAATTAGAATATTTATTTTGAAAACACAAAACATTAACTCATAAGATATTTAATTTAGAAAACATTACTCCTCAAATTTAATCATGTTCATGGGTGCATTTCCTCTCGGTCTCTTGCCTCTAATTCTTATTCTGAGGTGTGCGATTTACCTCCTCTGCATTTTGAGGAGTGTGATTACCACCCCCCTCATAAGCATTTTGAGGAGTGTGATTTTTAGCACTCCTTGTTTTTTCAAAAATGAAGGTCTGATGCTGCAGTGTCCAGATTATTTTATATTACTTTATCATCCAAAATGGAATTAAACAGAAACTCTAAATAACTGTTTAAGTGTCAGATTTTGAAGAATGATGTTTTTGTGTATGTACATATTTTTATAACTTAAATAATTTTAAAGTAAGTTTTATTTTAACCTGTTGCAGTAACAATCAAGTAATTATAAATGAAATTGGTTTATAATTTTAGAATGACTGAATTTAACCAAACTATTTTGATTATACAATTGAAGTTTATGTATATTAGGTAAACTGTTCATGCCATATTGGAACAGAACAAATGATATGATAATAACTCTTTGTTATTTCAGGCTCTGAATAATGCCCTGGAGACGTTCAACATTCCTCTGGAGATAGTTGATGGTTTTATTGGCAGTATTTCTGTTTCCATCCCATGGTCTTCTCTGCTGACCAGCAGTACTTCCATCGAGGTCACTGGGCTGGAACTCACCATTCAGCCCAAACAGTGGGATGAGCAAGGTTAATCATTTCTTCTACTTTATATATACTACTCAAAAGAAGTTAAGGGTCAAAGGAATGTTTTGATAATTTTTGGAAGTATGTTTGATTTAGGCCAGATAGGGTTAGAATATTAACTTTTGTGTTGTCATTTGGACTAAAGACATCACATTATTAAGGGGCATGCAATCATTGTCCTTATCTTTAGAAACTTTTTAAGTTAACCCAGATTTCCTTTTCATGGATTTGAAGCAAAAACATAGACTAAACTGACAACCTGCCTCAATACTGTAACACCTCGTGCACCATTTGCACGTGTTTAGCATGAGTGTAATTCAATGCATGCCAATTTTAGCAATAAAGGGGATGAGCATTTTGCTTTCATCATCACTTTAAATTTGAAGATGGTTGGACGACAACTCAGTTTGCAAGACAGGGGAAGGGCCATTGGCTGGCTACAAGATGGACACACTTAAAGATATGTGGCTCATCGTCTAAATGTAAGCCAAAACGTTATCGGTAGACTCTGGCAGAGGTTTAGGATGACAAATTCTATTCAGAATCACTCCCGTTTTGGAAGACCACGATCAACAACAGCATGAGAAGACCGTTTCTTGATGATAACGGCATTGCGATAGCATTTTGTGACCGCACGATGTCTCCGTGATCAACTCAGAGCTGCTACAGGCAACAATGTGTCTGACCAGACCATTAGGAATCATCTGCGAGACCAAGGTTTGCGATGTTGGCGTCCTGTTCATTATTCACAGATGAGTCATGGTACTTGCTCCAGTTCAGTGATGGCCGCACTCAAAGTTTATCATAGTCAAGGAGAAAGATTGCTGATGTTAACGTTGTTCAACATCTACCATTTGGAGGAGGAAGTGTAATGGTGTGGGTGGGCATATCCATGAATCACAGAACTCCTCTGTACATCATTAATGGAAATTTGACTGGTCAACGTTATCTCAATGAGATTGTTCAACCTTTTGTAATTCCACTTCTGCAGCAGATTGGACCAGGATCTTTGTTCCAGGATGACAGTGCAAAACCTCATTGTGCCAGGGTGGTGATCGACTTCCAGCAGCAGAAGAACGTTCAGCATTTGGATTGCCTGCATATTCACCAGACTTGTCAGCCATTGATTGCCATTTTTATAGCTGTTTTCACCAGAATCACTACCTACTATTTCTAGGGAAAACAATTTCAAAGTACTAGTTCTTTACTGTCAGAAATAATAATCATCATTAATTACCAATTATATCAACTTAAAGTTTGGTTTATATTTATATTGTGGACTTTGTTCACATTAGCATCTCTGTAAATCAGATTTCTATGTAAGCTGGCACTATTCCAAAGTCTAGTCCAGTGACAACTGAATGTGTGACACTGTTTGTATATTGGTGCATTTCAGTATATTTCAAAATACTTAGTTGGGTCATTGAAAATTAAAAATGGTTGATACTTTCAATTTTCCCCATTTTGTCATCTTAGGCATTCAGTTTCATTATGTTCCTTGAATTCAAATCGTGAGTTTTACCGCCTCCATGAACTCCATAGTCAGAGCAGGTCGTCTCTTTTGCCCCAAAGTTTTTCTCTTATTGTTCTGGGTTGTGGCCAGATATTTTCTCTGATATGGACATATGTTAGACATCTTTGCAGTACATGCTCTGGAGTCTGGGGTTCAGTGTTACAGTGGCAGTGATTGTTGTTACCACTTTACCAGTTTATAGAGATGTGCACCGAGTCTGCAGTGCCCTGTTATCAGTCTGAATATCATTGTTTGTTTCTTTGTTGGTTTAGATGTATGATGGGGTCACTTGGATAAGTACTTGCTGTCCTTGTTTCTCCCATTTAGAATAACATAAGAATAAAGAATAAATTAATGATTAATATCAACACATTATAATATTAATATAATCTATTAATATTATAATGTGTTGATATGAATCTTATGTTAAAGGTCACAGACAAAAATCATCAAAAAGGTCATGGAAAATGCCTTTAAAAAGTCACGGAATTTGTTCAGTATCAATAGTGTATGAACTATGTACTAGACTGATATAGTCACAAGATTTTTATATATGGACTAGATAAAACATGATGTAATTTGTGTGTTTTCAGGAGCGACTCTGGACACGCTGTCGATGATAAACAGCATGAGTATGACCTCCAGTCTGCAGCTCGCGGAAGAGGTCCTCCGGTCAGAGAAAACAACCGAGGGAAACATGAGTGAAGTGGATCCCTTTGAAGGGGTACAGATCTTCGCACAAGCTATTGATACAGGTAATGAACTTAAGGGGTGCATATCTTTGCACATGCTATTGATACAGGTAATGAACTTCAAGGGATGCAGATCTTCACACAGGCTATTGACACAGGTAATGAACTTTAAAGGGTGCAGATCTTCACACAGGCTATTGATACAGGTAATGAACTTCAAATGGTGCAGATCTTCACACAGGCTATTGATACAGGTAATGAACTTCAAGGGGTGCAGATATTTGCACAAACTATTGATACAGGTAATGAACTTCAAGTGGTGCAGTTCTTCACACAAGCTATTGATACAGGTAAAGAACTTAAGGGGGGTACAGATCTTTGCACAAGCTATTGATACAGGTAAAGAACTTCAAGGGGTACAGATCTTTGCACAAGCTATTGATACAGGTAATGCACTTTAAAG
>JAECMU010057065.1:12834-24984 GCA_016106625.1 Dracogyra subfuscus
GGGGTGCAGATCTTCACACAGGCTATTGATACAAGTAATGAACTTCAAGGGGTGCAGATCTTCGCACAATCTATTAATACAGGTAATGAACTTCAAGTGGTGCAGTTCTTTGCACAGGCTATTGATACAGGTAATGAACTTCAAGTGGTGCAGATCTTGGCAGAGGCTATTAATAAGCCTACAGGTAATGAAATTAGAGTGGTGTAGATCTTCGCATAGGTAATGAAGCCCCATTTTTATAAAAGTTCAAAAGTCTAGATTCAAAGCTTTTGTAAACTTTAACCCATACAACTCTGGTCTTTGAAGTTTTATAAGCACAGGATGTGTTACAAGTATTAAAAAAAGAAACCTATTTAGTTTATGCATTCAGTATGTATTTGCTTTCTGTCATCCAAGCAATTTTATTAGTCTTTAAGTTGAATGTTTAACACTGTGAGACTCTCTAAACTGGACACACAATTGAACCAAGTAAAAGGATATCCAGTTTATAGAGGTTCTGTTTTATGCTGATATTTAAAAATGTTTTTTTTTAACATCCAGTTTTGAGGCAATTCCGGTTTACAGAGGATCTAGTTTTGAGTGTTTTCACTATGCTAAACTGTGTTGTTGTTGTTTTCAGTTTTATCCCGAATCAAGATGTCATTTTCTGGTACAACAATCCGTCTTGAACATCTGCCCAATGAAGCTGACAAGGGAGTGGCTCTAGAGGTCAGAATTGACAGGTCTGATACTTTCTTATAATTTTTAATTAATTCAGATGATCAAACAAATTTTCAAGAGAGAAAAAACTTTGAGTTATAATTATAACAAAATTATATAGATAAGTAAATATACAGATCTAACAAACAGAAGATCTTAATGGTCGAATATTTATATTAATCATCTCACCAGCATTGTGACATCATTTATTGTAAACTGTCTGGAGGGTGTTCTGTATTTTGGTTGGTTAATTACATTCTTTTTCTGGGATCAAATAGACAATGACACTTAAAAGCTAATGATGTCATTAGAAAATGGCGTCATTAGCAATTGGAACAGGCGAAGTTGAAGATTCAAGGGTCTAAGTTAGATTGTAGCCAGGTAATGTTTTCAAGAAATGCCAAATATGCAGTTAGTTCTGTAGAAAAACAATTCAGTTTACAATGGACTAAGTATTTGTTCCATATAAAATCTTTGACAGCATGTATTTCCAAACATTGTAGACAAATGTTTTCCTTGATTTGTTTTGACAGAATATAGTAACTACTTTTATGACCAGTTATATATGTGATAGGTTACACCTGTTAGATAATAAGTCTACTTTTATGACAAATTAATTGTTCATGGGACCACAGTTTTAATGTTATGAAATAGACTCTTTTTGTCTAACTTACAGAGTGACATATTACCTTGTTTGACACCCGATGGCCGATCTCTATTTTTGTGCTGGGGTGTCATTAAACTCACATTTATTCATTCATTTATTGAACTGAAACTATGTAATATTATATGTATTTGACAATCCTCAGGATGGATTATTTTGATGACATGGCCACCGAGCAGAATGTGGAGGAGCAGACAGAGGAACAAGGCAGTCCTGTTGATGACCCAAGTCTTGGACACCTCAATGAACCCGCAGCCTTTGTCCACAAAAACATCCATGTCGTCGGCATCACATTCTACTTCGACAACGTCTTCTGCAACCCGTCAGGATCTCCATCTACCACAGACGGCTCTACTAAGGTTGGTGGTTTTTATTTGTTAGGTAGTTTTTAACAATGTTAACTTTTTATGTTCAGTTTAGTTGTGTTGTGAACATGACAATCATCCTTCACTAACAGTATAATAGAGCACATTGGATAATTAAGCATCAGCTACTGAATGTCAGGAATGTGATAATTCTGACACATTGTCTTGGGTTTTTTTTGTGTGTCGGGTTTCCCACAGACAAGATCACACATACCACGTCTTCTGATATACCAGTCATGGGGCACTTGTTTAAGATTGATCCAATGCAGCCACATGGAAAATGACATGGATTAAAGCTTTACAAACTAATGATACTTGTAAATGATAAAAATGTATATTAGGTCCTCACAAATTTAGTGGTTATAAAAATAAACACATGTATTGTTTATTGAATTGCAGATTTTTGAGTCTACAGCCAGCTCCCTGTACACTAGTTCCTCTGAGGTGCCACTGCAGATGTCACAAGTTACCACCCAGCCCAAATCATTGGGATCTTTACCACTGAGTGGTTCCCAGCCCATCCAGATAGCTGTGTTGACAGGGAAACAGGAGCTGAAGGTTCAGCTGAAGCAACAGGATGCCTTGCCAGGGCCAAAGGTTGGTTAGCAGACTTTGCCCTGAAAACAATTTGAGGGGAGTGATTAATTGCTCCTGTATTGTAGATTTAAGATATTACCATGTTGATACCATACGTGCTAAAGGGAGTCAGAAATACTCTCCATGAACTAGTGTCAGGATGGGGAGCGAGACTGATGTGTTATGCAAACCTTTGACATTAGTTTCCAGAAAGAGAAAACAAAAACATGTACCAGTCTGCCTTGTTCTTTTTTATTGTTCCATAACAACCATATTATAAAAATCTGAAAAAAAGAAGAAAAAAGATTCATTAATGATTTGAGTAGAATCTTCTTGGCTCAAACACCTTTGCATGGCCATAATGTGTTTTGACAATTTGAAATGTTATTTATATCTGAAAGGTTTTGAGTCCAGGTTTTATGCTTTCAAAAACTTATAGTCTAAAAAAAAACCTAAAACGTTACTCAATAATTATATGTTTTATAAGTACATTATCTGTTAAAATTTAATTATTATATCATTTCTGTATATTTATAAGTACATGTATATGTTCTGTTACAACTTAACAAATTTAATGTGACTATGTGTCATTTCAGCTTGAACTGGTGTGTCAGTTCGGAGCCTTTCACCTGCTGTTGTCTCCTAGTCAGTTTCACGGGATTCTCGAACTGGCTGGTGGTCTCGCAGCTCCAGGTATGTTAGACAATAAACCAAATCAAATCCCATAGACATCAGGAGTAACATATGTGGCTAAAACTCCTACCTATCAATCGACATAAATACCACAGATATAAACACTATCACACCTCACCCTTAAAGTGAATCAGAAAAAAATGTGGATCAGGCTGCTCATTTCAGAGATGACGGCTAGTGTCGATAACTACCCTAGTTCTGCAAAAAAATTAAGTATTTCTTTTTTGCAGGTATCTCATACATGTTTCAAACACAAGGCTACTTGACACAGTGATACTGAATAAATTAAATTGCATACATATTTTACCCAGATGAAATTAATTACAACAATTAAAAACTATTTCTTGATATGACACAACATCTCGCAACAATGAAGTCATTAATTGTATGTTATGCTACAAAACACTTTATTCTTTACCATGAACGTATACAAAATTTGGAATAAAGATGATTTTTCCCACACTTTTGGATTTGCAGGATAAAAACAATAACAGGTTAATGACATGGGGTATTAGCTTTATTCTGTTCAGGACAGTTTGGGAGTTCCTCATTGTTACATTCACATGATAAAGCCAATAACCTGTGTCATTAAGTTATTTGTTGCCGTCCTCGGTGTAACCATAACTTTTCCTCTAGCAACCTGCAGAGGTGGCAGGTTTACAAAAAGATCCAGCAAGGATAAGCCGATGAGAGAGAGTGATTTCCAGCGTGTGGAGCGAGAGTTACAGAGTCACCTGCAGTCAACTCGTCTGGGACAGAACCGGAGTCCTGTCTCGTTACACTCAGATTTATACAGTGACGAGTCCGTGATGCAGTCAGTAGGTGGGTATTATCACTGAAGTAGCACTGTGGCTGAAGTGGCATTGTTTATCTTTGCTACAATAAGATTAATTTGTTTTGGGTTTATTATTTTTGAAAATCAGTTTATTACTCCCAACCAAACTTCATGATTTTAAAGCCGGCCAATCAATGGCTGTAAAAGCAATCTGCACACTGTGCAGAGATTTAAAAACTATTACCTCATATATTTGAGCCCATATGGGTAATAAAATCAGTGAGTGTACTAGGGGAGTCAGTAGCTCATAAATAAGAAGTATGATAATCTAAATATTAACAGACTGACTGCTTTGGGTTGACCAGCTTATCAGGATAAGTTATTGTAGAATCCTATTTCCTATCTTTATTTTGCAACATAATGTAAATCGGTCAACCATGAAGATCACATTGATTTGCATATGACAATTAAAATAACAATTATTTGAACCAAGTATTAATTCATTGTACAACACCCATGATATAGGGACTTGTCTCAAACAATATTTGTTTAAGGAATAATACTGGAAGTTTTTGTAAACTTGTGATTTCATCTTTTTTGTGGCTGTGATGAGAATTATACCTTGTATGTATTGATGTGTTGATTTCTTTCCTACAGGAGAGCTCCAGGAAGAGGAGCTGTATTTGCCGACCCACAGCCACAAAGAAAGAAGCTTGTCTGACATGGAATGTTCCATCTCCAGCAACTACAGCGGCAGCACTGCCCGCACCGGCAGCACTGTCACATGTTAGTATCTCAGATTAGGAAAACGTAGCAATCCATCTGTCAAGTAAATCTAAATAGTGTATTTTATGTCGGGGTGTTGTTTAACATTCATTCAACTATTCTTTAATTTAAGAATTGACCGCAATTATTTTTTGGTTCATGCAAGTATGAACCGAAAAAACAATGTGCACAGTGTGTGATCCCGCATAGAGGGTCATACAAAAATGTGCACTTTTTTTTTTTGGTTCATACTTGCATGAACCAAAAAATAATTGCAGTCAAATCTTATAATTAAATTTATATGCATACTGAATTTATGTTGTTTAGCTTTAAATACGCATGTAGTATTGTTTGTGTAAACTTCATTGATACTTATGTTGCATAAGAATGCGAACGTTCATTCGCTATTTATATGAATCAAGTGAATTTTTTGTGTACATGATGTCGTTTCCTCTAGCTGCTGTTCATTTAATTAAATTGGAAGGAATAGTTGTGTTTAGTTTATATTTTATAAATGTGAATGAAGGGAACGTGTCTAACATTTATGCTATTGGTGGAATCAGTTAATTTTTGCCAAAAGCTACTGAACATTGCCTACAGGTAAGTTACAGGCGTGAAGTTTCCTACATGATTTCTTTGGCCAATGACCGAGTCTTATGTCATGATTAGCGAAGATGTTTTTTAATTTTTTTATCAATGTGTATGGATCTATATGTCTACTCTGCTATAGCATTTTCCATTAATTTATTGTATAAATTTTTTGTAGCTTTCACATGTTTTCTTCAAAATACCTAAATATGATTGCCAAAATAATCCGGCTTGTTGCACAAAAGTAGTGTGAGTCGGGGGGAAGTAAAGGGCATACACGTTTCGATTCCAACAGAATATGTTAGCTGTGAATGGCATTAAGTATTAGTAAACTCTATTCTAATTGACCAGATAGCTGATATATTTAAGAATTGTGTGTTATTTCGTTTACGTTCATCGGGGTATGAACAAAAATAATCATCTGCAAACTGTGTGAATCAGTGAAGCTGTTCTCACATACGTTTGCCAATGATGTTTTGGTTTCTACCCAAATGAGCATGAAAAAAACAAAAAAACAGACAATACTTTTAATTAATTTTGAATCATACTAAAACTTCATCCTTTATTTTTAATTATTTTTGGTTCATAAACAGTTTGCCCATATAAATCTGATGATGTTTCCTGACAATGTAATTGTACGCTCATTGAGTAATGAACAAACTCCTGTTGCTATGTCTGGATCAATGGGATGACGTTATAGTGTAATGAATGTCACGGAAAATAATTAGAGTTATAGAAGACTATAAGACTCCATCATATGCAACCATGCATGTTAGAAAAAGCACACTTGAGGTGATGGAAAGTTTGATACGAGGCTTGCCTTGGGGTTGTTTTTTTTTTTTGGATATCCCACATAATGGTATATGTTAGACTAATTTAACTATTTAATTTCAGCTTATCAAAGAAGTGAAGTTTCTGGATTGACATCTAGACACAGTTCATCAGTTCCAAAATCAAATGGTAATCATTAATTTTTACTTCTTGATATCTTATTCAAGAAACAATTCATATTTCCTTTATTTTAAAATCTGTTACCAAGCACAAATGAATGTTAGGAAAAACCAAATAGGTCTTAAAGTCGCAAAAACAAGTATTTGTTTATACATTCAGATTAATAGTTTTTGCAGTTAGAGGCAGAACATTGCCCAATGGTAAAGTGCTCACCTGATGAACAAAAGATCTAAGATTGATCCCTATTGATGGGCTCACTAGAGTATTTTTCATTCCAGTCAGTGTTTTACAACTGATGTAGCAATCAAAATGAGTGACCCATGGCATGATGGCAGCAGATTTTCTCTCTAATTATCCGACTGTGTGGTTCTTGACAACATGTCCAATGCCATATAACCATAAATAAAAAGGTGTTGAGTGCATTGTTAAATGAAACATTTCTTCATTCTTTCTTCCTTTTGCAACTAAATAAATATTATAAAATATATATTTTGCAAATAAAGCCATTAGCACTATGGATAGATAATTTAAGAGTTACTGCCCATTACATAGTTTTAAGCTGCCTGCAGGTCCAACCGGAAGGGACTATAGGTTTCCTCTCTGTCCTGTCTGACCGTCCCTCTATCCATCCATCTGACCTACATATAGTTTTCTTTTCAACTTCACATGGCTTCAAACAAATGCATATTCCCCTAAGGATAGTAGCCTGGTCCGAATATCCCAACAGCCAATGGGATGGCCTAAAATTCTTAAATATTTAATTGAACATTTGTGTGTAGCTTCATCATGAACTGTTACAGATCAAGTTTGACTTTCACTGTGATTTACCCAGTTTTGACAGATTTTTGGCTGGCCCTTGAACTTTTGAATATCCTTCTGGAATGCTATAACCGAATAGTCTTTATATATTTAAAGATAAATAGATGGATTATCTAATTTGTTAATTTCATTAATGTCATGTACCCCATTAGTCAGGTAGCCTGGGTTGAGAGTGAAGTTTGCTGTAGTTATAAATTTCTTCACAACTTCTACACCATTTACAACTAAATTAGGTGAGAAATTTCTTTGACCCATGGAGAAACAAAATCATTAATTTGATCATTCCAAAACCCCCACCTCCACCCCCTTGTAAAATGAGTATCATGCATTCCATGATGGTAGATGGGGTCAACAATGCATTCATGTGACTATTTAGGCCATGAGCCTCATTATACTTCATTCTTCTCATTTAGATTGTTGACCTGTCATGATACTGTAGATCCTGAAATTAATTAATGTGATCATAATGTTAATGCGAAAAATTCAAGTTTGTGTTATTCACATTAATAATATCACACATTTATTTCTATCTTTTGCATATATGTGTCCCACATTATTAAAACAAAAAACAATAAAAAATATTAAAATTCTAATATTTTTATAAAACAACTGCAAAGCAATTCATTGTAGACAAATTATCGAATAGTAGAGTCAGCTATGTGTCACACGCTAGTAAAACAAAGATTAAAATTCCAATACATTTATAAAATAACTGGAGCATAATTCATTGTAGATGAGACAGACTAATTGTCCAATAGTCCAGCAAGATGTCAGCCACGTGTGGCGATCGCAGTGTCTTTGGCCACCCTGTCAAAAGCTGACATGATCTATAATGGGTTTTAGCACCCAAATATTGTGGTCAACCATTTCCTTGTCTTCACTGTTCTAATTCAGCCTGCAACTTTGTTGGCATACAGTTGTAATGGTACATGTATGCTAATTTATATTTAGGTAACATTATGTGAATGATTGCCGTAAAAATATGCTTTCAGTCGAGCTCACCAAAAACAAAGGGACTGATGAGTTTAACTGATATGTCACTGAGTTGATCTTATTTTGGAGACACCTGTAATTTGGATGTAAACGAAAAGTACACAGATGTTATTAGGAAAGTAATATTTCAAAGGGAGACCACTTGCATTAATTTCATGTCACATTTTAGTCTGCCAACCGTCACTTGTATTAATTTAGAGATCCGTTAATTTCAGGATCTACAGTAATACTTTCTTCATTATTTTCCTCACTTTTTTTATATTTTTTTGTTTTGTAGATGCACTACAGAAGTTATTGGATGACCCATCAGCTGAGCTGAGTCGTCACCATTTGAAGATCAGTTTGATATCTGTGAACATCCTGCATGAAAACCCCACCTCCACCCCAGGAGACCACTTCTGTCCCGACATACCAGCATCGGAAAAACTGAAGAAAATGTCAGAAATATTTTTCAACAAAGTCAGAGGGATTCCATTTGCTGGACTGACCTCATTAACACATTTACGGGACAAGTTTTCAGAGGCGTTGCCTTACGATCATTTAGGGTAAGTTATTTGGCTCATTTTGTGAGGTCCTCCTGTTATTCTGAAGGTCTGTGACTGAAATGTCATCAATAATGTACATCATGAATGTTAAGTCACTTCATGGCAGTGTTATTTCATGTGTTCATGTATGTGAGATTGCAACATGTCTTTATTCCAAAATTCATGTTTTAACTTATCATAGTTTGACACCCAGTAGCCGATGTATTTTTCATGTTGGGGTGTCGTTAAACATTAATTAATTAATTCATTCTAAAGTTATTTTTTCATTTTCAATATTGTTTAACATGCACATTCAGAGCAAGCTGTTATAGTGCACGCCTGTCTTGGGCACACACCTCAACTATCTGAGCTGTCTGTCCAGGACAGAATAGAAATTAGTGGGTTAGTTGTTATTGTTAGTGAAAGAGAAAAGAGGGTGTAGCGGCCATACACCTACCCAATGAGTCCTTAAAAACTCGCTCTGGGTGGGAGCCGGTACCGGGCTGCAAACCCAGTACCTACCAGCCTGTTTTCCGGTGACTTAACCGCTAGGCCACCGAGGCCGGTTTCTAAAGTTAGGGTTTGGGTCAGGTTTAGTACTCTTGGAGTAGTGGACCTTTGGTGTAATGGACCTATGGAATATATATATATATTTATGCTATAACTTAACCATAATATCTGTGTCATAAACCCATGTGATAATTTAGTGTATTAACCTGGTTAAAAATGGTATGCAAATTTACAAGGTGTCTAGGTAATGTCTTGCTATGGATGGGTCATTTACTTACAAGCCAAAAAGACCTGCATACCTGAGCGTAAAGTTTTTTTATAGATTGTGCTAATCGTGATGACATCATATTATAGATGGCAGTGACTTTATTAGTATTACTGTGATTTACTCAAATTTGAATTAAAATGTTATTTTAAAAGTGTTACAGGATAAATAGAATTTGCTACTTGTGTTTTTTCATATGTAAAATATCAACCTTGTTTAGTTTATCAGTATTTGTCTCTTCCGAGCTTCCACAAATACTGATTAACATAGACTCGATTGATATGTTTTATATTAAAAAAATACGCCCATTTTATAGTAATCATTGAAATTTGAAATGTGTATTGCAAGGAAACCTATTGAATGGAGACTTTCTGTGTTAGAGACAGTGAAAATAATTGTACGTCATAACAATACTTATATTTTTTTATTGTCAAGTAACGGTCAATAGAGATTTTTAGTTTGATTGGTTGTGTTGGGTGTAATGTACACCATACTTATTGTGCATTTATTTTTCATTTGGATAGAAAGTGCTTGCTTAGTATCTACTGCATTCCGATCAGTATTTCATATATATTCTATGGTATTTAAAGTGTGATGAAGTTATCGGCAGTACATATCCTTGAAAGGTTGACTTGTAATGCTGTTACAGTTAATCATGTTAATTCAAGCTGGAAGAAAATATAGTGGACTATAGTGTCTAAACCAGATTCACTTGGGACCAATCAGACAGAGTGCTTGTGTAGACAGAGTTTGTACAGAGTTACGGCTCCTGCAATACATGCTACTTACACCAACTTAAATTAAATGTCATATTAACCAAACCAGGGTTCGCCTGCATCCTGGAAAACTCTGGTCGCTGCTCTTGTTATTAATTACACTGTTAGATCAACCAGATTAGTGTCAGTTTGTTTACATACGCAAGTGGTATGACTAGTATATGTTTTACAGTTGTGTTAAGTTGAGACTGTCCAAAACATACCGTGCATAAATATGAATGCTAAAGCGTTTCACTTTTGTTCATACTTTTATCATAGCTGAACGACGAAAAAACAACAGCGCATTGAATTATCCTTAAAAACAAAAGTCAAGTTAATTGAAGAATTTAAATCAAGGCACAAGGATTTAGTAGATAAATACAAGATCGGTAGACAGAAGGTCTCTGACATACTAAAACGTAGTGAGCACTACCGACAACTATACGGGGACAACATATCTGGCAACAGAAAATGTGTAACAAATACAAAGTTTCAAAACCTGAACATGCTATTGCATTAATGGTTTTAGAGAGCGGGCAGCATAGCCCAGTGGTACAGTGCCCGCCTGATGCGCGGTCGGTCTAGGATCGATCCCCGTCAGCTAACCACTGGGTGTTTTTCTCGACATAACCATATGTCCGACGCCGATATAACCGTAATTATAATGTGTTGAGTGCGTCGTTAAACAAAACAAAACAAAACAAAAATAATGGTTTTAGCAGGCACGGGCAAAAATACTACCCGTATCTGGACTGATCATATTTTTAATACTTTGGGGATTAAAAAAAATGTATCCATTTGTAATGAAAGCTGTCAGTACAGTCCCACTTTCGATTCGTACTTAACTAGTTTTTACGCAAAAAGTATATAACTGTTAATAACTGCTGGGTTTTTATGGTATCAATTACTAGTATGTCCAATGTTCGACAATTCATGCATGTATTTCGTGGAATCACTGATTTCGAAGTAGTCTGTTAATTATTAATAACAGCATAGTAATTAACAATAATCGTTTAGATTGACAAGAACCATAACTCTGAATGAAATATGTCGAAACCAGAGTCCACTATAATTCTGAATCTTTGAAACCCTCGAAAACATTTCGACGATGTGGTTAGATATGTATTATGGTTAGTTATGGAGTGTTTTGCTGTAAGATCCAGCATTGAAACACAGATGTATGTACACACAGTTCAAAAAAAAACCCGGACAATACAATATTTTTTTATTTATGTATTTTTATCTAGATTAGTTTTAGCCTATGTTTGAGATATAACAACCACTGAATAAACGGTTTACTGGGGTGCCGTTAAAACAAATCCTTTTCAGATAATTTATTCAGATTCCTGAATTTTTTTTTAAAGTCTTGGAAATTAAACCAAAATGATGCTTAAAAGTTCTGGAAAATTAAAATGTTTTAAGTGTATGAACCCTGCCAAACATTTGGACTATGTGTAAAAGTAAGGCTAAACTTGGTTTGTTTTAGTGATTGGTATAGATTTGAAAGATATTTGTGTTTTTAAACCGGCCTCAGTAGTATCGTTGTTAAGCCATCAGACTACAGGCTGGTAGGTACAGAGTTCGCAACCCTGTACTGGCTCCAACCCAGAGCGTGTTCTTAAGAGCTCAATGGGTAGGTGTAATGCCACTACAAGCTCTTCTTACTCACTAACAACTAACCCACTGTCCTCAACAGACAGCCCAGATAGCATAGGTGTATGCCCAGGATAACATGCTTTAACCATAAGCACAGAAATAAGTTGAAATGAATGCATGTCTAAGAAACCGATCCAACTCAAGATAAACAAAATACGACGGGTCGTCAGTGAGAAAGAGGACACACGTTCAGTTCTGACTTTTGAGAGTGGGATATTAACATTTGACTGTAATAAAAATATGTCTTCAAACCAAAATGCATTTAAAACAACAAGCAGAATAAATAACATTATTTTATTGATTAAAATCACACGAAAACCTGGATGTGAATTTATAGTTGTATTGTTTTAGACAGATAGGTTATGATGCAGTGCAAGTATGAACACATACAAATAATAATCTGATTTAGCTTGCTACCCACACCCGTTACTACAGGTGTGGATCATGGTTTATTAAACCTTTAAAGTGGTGCAATTATTTCATAACACTTTCTATGGTGTCCTAATTACTGAGGAACTGCCATCGTTGTTTAAAAGGTGACAGTAGAGGTAT